>APFE030172677.1:0-57559 GCA_000404065.3 Pinus taeda
TCTGAGCTGTATTGTGTGTAACAGAGGTGGAGATACTTGTGAGAAGTATTACGTTGTGTAATGTTACATGACTCAATCATTAATATACAGATAGTTGGGGTTTTTAGCGAGATGCTTTCCCCGGGATACATACTGTGTTAATGTGTGAATGCTCTTGATGTTTTATTGTTATTGATGCTGCTATATTGATGATCAACGTAGAGGAGCTCATGTATTTTGTATGTTTTCCGCAATAGTACATGATCAGGATAATCTCCATTGAATATGTGTTAAATTATTCAAAATTTCTACATTTTATACTTGTATACTTAGTGGATCTGCATGTACTTGATATGCAAACATGATTTACCTTCTCTGAACATGGGTATGCCCGCCTCAGATAGTGTTTCTTTTTGATCTCCTTTTGTGGCTTAGCAGGTTGAACGCTGGTGAAGTCCTTCTCAGTTTTTGACAGGTTTCCTTTCCATGTACTTACTTAATACATTTCGGCCATCATGTACCCCTTCTGACATCATATATTAGGGGGCATCTATTATAGCTCCAAATCTCACTATTGATGTTTGTGATGCTGCACTCATGGCCTAGGGCAACCCCTCCTTCCAGACGTGGTCCAAATACTTAAAAAAGAGTGTTTTACTCCCTATACGTCACATTGCCCTAAGCTAAATGTGTGTGTACGCAAGTCTGTGTATACCCAAACCATGTATATGTCTTAAAACACTTAAAAAAATAAAATCTCCTTAATTTCGGGTGGAGATCATGAGTTTTAAATGTTGATTACCTATTACCTTCTGTGGCCCAACTATTTGCAATGAATTCCCAACTGAAAAATACTTTGGGAGAAGTATAAAAAGGCTTCAATGGGAAGGCCTAAGGAGGAGAAAATAGAGAGAAAGATCACTCTGCTGAGATTATCCCTGACCAGGTCTAAAGATCCTTGTGCTTCCAGCACTTCCCCCATTACAGGAAACCCTTGTTTCCTTGAGTTATGATGTCTTTCCACTACTTGAGATATCTTGGAGTAAGTCATGGAAGGAGTTTGTTGAAGGCTTGAGACTGGACGAATCTGGAGGACGGTTCCGCTTGGAGCCTGCGAAAGGAAGACTCAGGTGAAATCATTCCTTTCTATACTTTAGTTATCTATAATAAAAGAAACATTTGTCTTGTTCATGATATAAACCTTCTTCATGTTTATGATATCAATGTTATGATTCACATATAAATGGTTGTTTTAATTGTATAACTAACTACGTTTCAATATGCTATGAAGATGATTTCTTTATGATGCTTGGTCAATATACTGTTGTGCTTTCTGGAATTGACTATTTTGCAGGTTGAAGGATCGAAAGGAACTCCAAGAGGGTTTGGACCCTAGCTGGATCTTCCCAAACAAAGGACCCCCAGGTGCACCTCTCTTCCTGTAGTTTGTTTATATTAGCATCATGGCTTTGTGGAATGCTTGTTTTTCTTTGTAGATGACCTCTTATCTACTAGGTTATCAACCCAAGAACCTAGGGGAAGTTATCCCTAAACAATGCCAGGTATGGGAAAGAATAAATGCAGTCGAAGGTTATCTTTTTATCTAAGACTGACTATGTGTTGATATATACTTAGTTTAGAGCCAAATACTCTATTTACTTATAAATAGAAGAAGATGGACACTGGTATATTGTAATTCTGATTTATGTATGAGAAAAACCTACCCGCATGGTTACTTTGTTTTAATGATTTCATGGTTGGGTCGTGATATATCCTAATAAGTAGTTAATTGAATAATTAATTAAATAAACAAATTAAAGACAACACTTGGATTAGAGACAATATGTCTTTAACACTAGCCATGTCTCTCTAGAGACGATAAAAACTTTATTTAAAGATCACTTTTGTCTCTTTAGAGACAATATAAAACAATGAATCCAAAAATATCTCACCATTGAAATAAATCGATACAAAAATAATTTAATTAAAAATGAACTACAAAATCATTGATTAATTCATGTTACCTCCTAAAGCAGATGCTCTTCCATTGAGCTAGCACACTTTAAAAAATTATGTGAAGAGTTATGCCAACCCTTAAAATTACATTTATAGTCATTGATTTTAAATTAAAGAAAAAAGTTAAAAGATAAAAATTAAAAACCACGAACAAACCCAAACAACAAACCAAGTGAAGAGTTATGGCAATCCTTAAAATTACATTTATAGTCGTTGATTTTAAATTAAAGAGAAAAGATAAAAATTAAAAACTACGAACAAACCCAAACACCAAACCCAAACAGCTTGTGGAAGCTCTGAAATTTGTGACTAAGGCATTGGTGTCTTTGCACACCCTTTTATTTATGCACAGGGATCTCAGGTGGGATAACGTGATGAAGAACATTGAATCAGATGAGTGGTTTATAATAGATTTTGAGGATGCCATTGGTGCACCTCAGATTTACCCTCATAATCTTAGTGGCTTGAACCATGCTCCTGAGATGTCTAGGGGTGTTCATGGGGTTAAAGTTGATGTGTGGAGTACTGGACACCTTATCAAGTCAAGTGGGATGAATGTGTCTATGCTATTGAGGAATTTAGAGAATAGATGGTTGGAACAAGACCCAGATCAGAGGCCTTCTGCTGCAGATTGCTTTCATCACCTTCTTCAGTTTCACTCTTCCCTGCCTAATTAATGAGATTAGACATTGCCAACCATGGTCAATTCTCAGTCCTATGCATCCTATTATTACTATTCATAGGATCTAGAATCACATGATTATTGAATGTTGTATTATCAGAAAATTTGATATATCTAACGAAGAACTTGTTTCAGATTGTACACAAGGAAGACACCCCTTCCTAGAATGCCACTAGTTCATAATGGTGATCTCATGTAAATAGGCTGCAATGTTCATAACATTAAGCTGCGTATCATAGCCTTGACACTTGATTCTAATGGAAATAAGCATATTTCCATGTTGTTCGCTGATAGGGGGATTTTTAAAAATGGGTGTTCTAATTTGTAGTTTTGATATAATTCGATTTTTAATTCGATGAATTGCATGCTTATTCTGTTAAAATAGAAACGATGTGTTTCACAGTTTGGTGTATGCCATGCTAGAGAAGTTGAAACAACAACTCTCTCCCTTTTTTTCATTCAAATAAATCATATATAAAGAAAGATTTCTTTTTTTTATGGTTTATGGTGAAGGGCAAATGGTATTTAATGCTCAACGTGTCAAACAGTATTGAATGTTAAAGACCTTGTAGTGAAAGGAAAAGCACAAAGAAGGGCAGATGATATTCAATGCTCAAGGTATCAAACAATAATGAATGTTAAAGACCCTTTAGTGACAGGCAAAGCACAAAAAATAATTGAGGACCCAATTTCCCATAATACCAAGTGCAATTTACCCATGTAGAAGGCCCCAAACAGTTGGACATCATATAATAACTAAAAAAAATAATAACTCGAATGACTTGAATACAAACATCCCATGTAAGACTAGTGATAGAACAACCCAGAGTGCACCCAGAGTGCACCAGGACATTTTCAATTCATTTGCAGATCGATTTCTATAGTGTCATGAAAGAAAAAAAGTTTTGAAGTTGGCCTCCATTTCTAAGATTCAACATAACTGGAGATGAATAGCCAAAAGGGAGTAGCTCAATGCACCCTTTAAAAATTTCACTTTGTTTTCCATTTTTCTCCATTATATCATATAGACATGTTATGCTCAGTTGAAAAAATGATTCATCACCACTGCCACAGCAAAATCTCACTGTTTCAATATACTCCAAACTTATTTCATCAGCTACATCGGTTTACACACAGATGCATCTTATGATAGAAAAGAAAAAGGCTCTGCTAGGTACTGGAAACTTTAGATTCAATCTCACAAAAGGAAAAAATAAAATCCAAAGCTGCAACATCGCTATATAAGTGGGGAAAGGGAAAACAAAAGTGATACAATGAATTTGATTCTCCCTCAATTGAATGAAACTATGAAATTAAAAATATGTAATGTAGGAATACTTTGATTATCATCCAGAATCCAACTTAAACTCTATCCACTAATTCCTCCAAGAAAGATTTCCAGCAACTAATAAAAAGATGAAAGTAAGAATAAGCCAACCGTCAACAACCATATAGGTAAGGCAAGTCTACCCTTCCCTAAGGGCAGGTGCCGAATAGAATTGCTAGCTTTTGCCATTAAGTCTAGCAACCTTGTTAGATCCTTTGGGGGCAGTGACTAGGCCGAGAGTACCCCAGGTGACTAGGCCACTATGACCTTATTATAAAACGTGTAGACCGTAATTGAGACCAAAAGGGATTTAGGAGTGCAGCATACTACATTGAGAGAGCCTCAGGTGACCAGGTCATTATGAACCTAATCGTAAATAGGCAGACTATAACTGATCAAGAATTGTCGCATAAAATATTACATTTGTTGAACCCCGAGCTTTACCAGCTCACGCCCAAATAATAAATGGATATGTCAAAAAAACTGAAATAACTAATTTGAGGTTGTTCTAGTTTCAATTTTTCCTTGAAATAATTTGCCTGACACTATTGGAAAAACAATATATGTAAACCAATCAAAATTTCCATATCCAAAAGACTGAAAAATATGAAGATGAAGCGTGGGTTTACTAAAAAAACCGCTCATTTCCTCAAACCCGCTCTTAAGGCCCGTAACAAATCATTCTCAAGCAGCTCACGGACAAGCAAAAATTCAATCAATCCATAGATGCACCAATAAATCAAAAAAATAATACATAGTGAAAGGAATGGGCAAAATATTTTAAAAGAAGATAAGAAAAAAGCCAATTTAAAAATAAATAAATAAAGTAAAATAACCCCAAAAAGCAGTTTTGAGAGTGCATGAGAACTTACCCTCTCAAGCTCATCCTGGATTTCCTACAACTTTTCAATGGAGAGAACAATCTCACCATCTATGTGCTCTTCCTCTTCCCCTTTTGATCTCTTGGAATTGTCCATCCTACCTAGTCCTTCTGACCCAGAAGTCTTAAAAATCCAACAGAGTCGAAGGCGCAGGCAGAGTGGCAGAGAGGGAATGGTCCTAGCATTCATTATTACCTCCAGAAATGTTGCACGCTCCATCTTGGCATCCTCAATGAAGAAAATTTCCAAAGCTTAAAATTTAGATCCTATTATTCATTATTATATCCAAAAATGTTGCATGCTCCATCCTGCCATCCTCAGTGAAGAAAACTTCAAATGAAATATTATCATTAAAATACCAAAAAAGTTGTTGATTTTTTTTTACTTCCACCTACAAAAGAGTATTTGCCAGACCAGGAGATATGTTTTGAGATAGTACCATTGGTAGTAGTGTGTGCACTGAGCTACCAAGCTGCAATGGTGGCACCTAATTTACCAGGAATGAAACTTAGGAAAAGGACTCAAAATAGATGTACATCTACATCCTATTAAACTAGAAATATTTATAGTAAATAGAACTAATATCTCAACTATTTTCACATTTTATGAACTGTACCTGTAGAGGTCCAGTAGCTGCAAGAACAAAAGAGTTATTCTAAGGCTTCAAGTTGTAAAAAATTTGACCATCGAGCCATATACGTTTCCCATTGATCTGAAGGCCTTGACATATTGATGTTGCAAGTAAAACATGCAATGGAGGCCTACATAAAGCATTAACCAAATAACATAAGTTTCTTTAATCAGGTTGAGGCTTATCATAGTAAATACAATTCACATCTAACAATAATAAAACCAATTTTTTCAATTTGTTATTTACAAAATGAAATGGAATTGACTATCTAATACCCACCCAGAGCCTACTGCTCACTAATCTCTAGGGATAGGTGCATTTCCTAAACCTATCTAATAACCAAGAAGATCTAGGACAGGAGGTGGAGTTGCTGCTATGAGTACTGCTTTTGATTGAACATTGGGACCTTTGGCAAGTGAAACATTGATTTCTGTTTCAGTGGCTGATAATTCTTAATATGGAAGGTAACAATTTACTTGCAAGTTTGGAGGTAACAAGGTACATTGGGAGATAACAAGGTACAAGGTACATATGGAAAGATATATGGGAGGTAACTAGTATAAGCATAAAAAGTGCTTAAAAGAATATATGCGTGCTCTGACTTCTCAGCAACATCAAGGAAGGACTTAATTTCGAAAATAAACTCTTTCATGATCTCTGTACCTATTACTTACAACTTCAAATAGAAGTGTTGAGCATGACAAATCCCAAAAAAAACATATTATTATTAGACATATTGGAAGAAAACTCCTTGAACTAAGCATAAAATATAATACTTATACTAGAAAAACCTATACAAATGCAAACATCTCAAACAGTGACAGATGAACTTAAGCCTTTTCATTGAAATAACTTACCACTTCTCTGGTATCCATTTTAGAATCCAACCGAAATCCCAAAACTTAGAAGACTAGCCATTCTTGAACTTCTTTCCTTTTCATTCTCCAGCTCAAAATGGTAAGCTCCATGCTTGTGATCATAGGGCATAATAGAAATGGCATCCAACAATCCAGATGATGCCATCATATGCAAGTCCTTCTATGTTAGGTATTTATTGTAGCTTTTCTGGAGGATATAGAGCTTGTACCATGCATAAGCATGATACAAATGACTTTCTAATATCTAAAATATATTTGTTAACTTTGAATAGTAGATTGTTGTCATTTGAGGTTTAGGAATATTCTTGACCATACAAAAGGTCATGAATATCTTCTATAGAGTGAAAAGCTTCCTACATATCATATGACATCTATCATAAGAAATAGTATAAGGCAAAAATATATTAAAAATAAAAATAATTTAGCTCACAGATTCTATAGTAGGTTCATGAAATTTCATTCAACCCAAAGCTTCCTCTGCAATAGGGTATTCTCCAATAATTAATTCCTACAATATCAAACTATATCAACCTTCCCATCTAGACAAATATAATCCTATATCTAATTCAATAGATAAAATTTTAGATTTTTGGCCCACATTCAACAGTGATACCTTCTTAAAGGTGTGCCAAAAATCTACTCAACATGACATTATAACTATTTACATCATGGGAAATATGGGTAAACTCCCAATCGAAGATAAATGGTTTCTAGAATATGATTTTTCTACACAATTCCCTCATCCCATTTCACAATGGCAGCCAACAATCCAGATGATTCCATCAACTAAAAATCCTTCTATGCTAAGTATTTATTGTAGCTTTTCTGGAGCATATAGAGCTTGTACCATGCATAAGCATGATACAAATGACTTTCTAATATCCAAATGTCTTTGTTAACTTTGAATAGCAGATTGTCGTCATTTGAGGTTTAGGAATCTTCTTTACCATACACAAGGCCATGAATATCTTCTATAGAGTGAAAATATTCCTACATATCATATGCAATCAATCATAAGAAATAGTATAAGGCAAAAGTATATTAAAAATAAAAATTTTAGCTCACATATTCTACAGTAGGTTCGTCAAATTTCATTCAACCGAAAGCTTCCTCTGCAATAAGGTATTCTCCAATAATTAATTCCTACAAGCTCAAAGTATATTAACCTTCCCATCTAGACAAATATAATCCTATATCTAATTCAATGGATAACATTTTAGATTTCTAGCCCCCATTTGATAATGATACCTTCTTAAAGGTGTGAAAAAAAACTATTCAACATGACATTATAACTATTTACATCATGGGCAGTATGGATAAACTCCCAACCAAAGATAAATGTGTTGTGCCTTTTTCCCATAAGAATTTATTAGCATACCAGTTTTAGTTGAGAGAAGATCCTTTGGATAGTTGGATACAATCTTTAGTTCTTGTGAGGGCATCCAAAAATCACACTTGGACAATTGACTGCTAGCATCTTTACAGTAGTTGTTTCTCACTGACTTGATACTTGTCTCAGGGTTGTTTTCCTTGAGGGCCTTTTGCCCAACACTTTGCCTTAAGGTAAAAGTGTGCATACATTTTTGTATGTAATCTTGATATTCCATATTATCAATACAAGAATATATAGATCCACCAGTTGAATATGCAATAAGTGCGTAATCAGACAACTCAAATTGTTCACACTTTGTGTTTTCATCGAATTGGCTGGTGTTGCATGTTCTTCATTAGAATTTTTCCATATTTGTCCATACTGTTGTATTTTCTTTTCCTATAGTACAACTTTCATCCACACTGCCCCTTGAATGTGATTTCTCCACATTCATTTCTTCAACCTTATCCTCATTATACATCATACTGGACAATAATGATTCTAGTACAGAACAACCTCTGGATATTATTGGTGAATAATTGTAGTTAATGGGTTCTCATGTAACGATTTCCAATACCAATGGAACAACATATAATTTGAATTACTCAAGTAATGAATCTCAATTTAACAACATTATAATATAATTACATTCTACCATAAATACACATCGAGAATGCTTTTCCTTGTAGATTTCAACACCCATGTATTAGATGGATTTATGGGAATGAAGGGAAATTGGAAAGCCAATGACCTCGTACAGTTATGTATGGCCTTGTCTAGTACCTATGGCCTCTTAGACAACCAAGATTGAGCTCAAACGCACCCCAGCAAATGAAAATAATGCTCAGGCGAGAGGGAAATGACTCTAGTAAGTAGAAATCCACCCAAGAATGCTTAAGAACACTCCAAGTAAGGAGAGAGAAATTCTTAACAGTCATAATGAAACCGAATTAGCAACTCCTTAAGGAAATGCAACAACTCTAGAACCATGGAAGTTGATCTCTAACTCAACAAGAAAGTGGATTATGAGTAATTGAGAGTTTCTAAATGATGCTAATCGAAATTCAATGGAGAGTTATTTATTTCAGTCATGAACACAAAGACAGGGAGCACATATAATATAACTAAGTAAGAATGATGATAACTCATACACCATAAGTTTATTATATCTTAGGAACATATATTAGATGAGAGCCTAGCACATTTCCTTCATTGTCGAAAGAGAGACGTCCATGTGCAAATTAACCCTCAATCCATGTGAGACTATTGCAGCATAGCTGCTATGGGAAAATGAAGGAATTGGTCATGGCAGTTAAACATTGAATTGAGCTAGTTTCAGTGTTGTCCAATTAGGGCTATTGCATCTCGTCACAGGAAAATATTGCAGGACATTTCAACATTACAAAGGCAACAATTCAGGCATAGTCACTCTTTGTTTAGTTAAGTCAAAGCTCATGGAGAATGATATCTAGGCGTTTTAGCCTATATTTGACCTCTTTTGGTTAGCAACCAAGAAAGTGAAAAATCTCGAAGTCTGTAATCCAATAGGAGAAGAAAAACTGAGGATAAGAAGAAGTCTACAACACTTGAAGAAACCAAAGTCTGTGACTAAGTCGAATCTCAATCTAAAGCTATCTATATATAGCAGGATTTGAATATATGTGGTAAAGAGTCAAGGGTTTGAAGTAGTAGCCAAAGATAAGTAATATAAGACAAAGAGTCTATAATTGGAAGTCATTGTATTATAATAACAGACTAAACCTTCAATAAGAATAGAAATTCAGAAGTTGCTTCTGACTTTGACTAGGCAGAGACTCAACTATTGACCTTGACTTAAAGAGGAGGGATGACTTGGAGGGACTCTTTGGTCTTGTGTTGTATATCTCATTTTGCATAAATTAAATAAGAGGAGGATTGTTGGGTTTTCCCCTATTGAGAGGTTTTGCCCTACCTTGAAAGCCTAAATCTTTGTGTCTTGTACTTCTTTGTGTTCTAGTTGGAATAACAATTTGTGTAATTACTTGATGAAAGAGAAATATTATCTAAAAAAGAAAAGAATACTTATATAGGAGTTTACTTCCAACTATGAAGGAATAAAGATAGGACATAAAATTTGTAAATCTTCAACTTGACTAGGCCACTGTACCTCCAAAAACCTCACTCATTAAGCCATAAACTAGAATTCTTCTGTGGAACTCCAAAAACAAATGAATTAGAATGAATTATCAACCAAAATCAAGGGCCTTTACACTTTACATTTGACAATCTATTGCAGTATGAATATTAAGGTCAGAACTATTCATTTATATTGCACTGTTTTAAGAAAGGATGATCATATTTTATATATTTTCTCTAGTAAGGCTTGCACTTTTTCATTTCCAACTCTAACCAAGGTTTCATGTTCCCATTGTAATGAAAAACAACTGCATTGTCAATCTCTGAACAGTCCACACTAGGATTATATGCTAAACCCAGAACATGCCAAGACTTGTCCAAAGGATGGGTCAAGCCATAAAACATTCAATCCAGGGGGTAGTGTTCCAAGCTTCCACAACACTCTATCCTCATTCTGACATACAATAAAAGAAAAACCTAGAAATCGAACAAAGAAAAACCCATTAAGTTTTCTAGCTAATTACTTTAGATTTACTTCAAATACTTTAAAGTAAGCATCATAGGAATTAACATAAATAAACCACACTACACACTTACCGTGTTCTACCACTTGTGATATATTCCAGTTATATCTTGTTTCTAACATTCTTTGAGATCAAATACATTCATCCCGTATGCCCAACCACAAGCATTAGGATCAAAGTGCCTGGCTATGTGCAGATTGGAAAAATTAAGGTATTTGTCAAACCAGCGAAAGCTTTCTCCACAAGTTTCCATTGAACCATTAACCTTTTCATGAGGATCTACTTACCACAAGGGCGTCAAAGCTTTCTGCACCACAATATCATCGAAAAAAAGGATCTTGTCCATTTTGGGATAAACTTGTGGAAGATAGAAACAAAGATGATTTAGCATGGATAAATATTTTGGATTTATATATTTCAAATTGGAGGAATGTGCTGAGAGTGTAGTCGAGTGATCTATCTTGAAATAATACTCTTTCATAGCTACGATTCAAGTTGGTGAAGCACAGGGCAGTAGGTGTTGGCATTATGATACATATGTTGTACTTGATGGCAACCCACTCATCTCAGATGATAAATTATAGTGCAGCAAAGTTCACGCACTTTCATGAAGATAAAAGTTTATTTCATGTAGAGAAAAGTTCACGCACTTTTATGCAGAAAAAAGTTTATTTCATGTAAAAAGTTCACACACTTTTATGCGGACAAAAGTTTATTTCATGTGGAGAAAAGTTCACGCACTTTTATGCAGAGCAAAGTTTATTTCATGTGGAGAAAAAGTTCACGCACTTTTATGCGGAGAAAAGTTTATTTCATGTAGCAAAAAAAAAAGTTCACGCACTTTTATGTGGAGAAAAAGTTTATTTCATGTGGAGAAAATTTCACGCACCTTTATGTGGAGAAAAATTTTATTTCATGTGGAGAAAAAGTTTATTTCATATGGAGAAAATTTCACGCATTTTTATGTGGAGAAAAAGTTTATTTCATGTGGAAAAAAGTTCACGCACTTTCATGGTCGGTTCATGGTATTGGTCCGACAGTTTTTTGATCCTATGGTTTTGGTCCATGGTAATGCATCCAAAAGTGTTGATCCCAAGTATTGGGTTCATGGTATTGTGTTATTATGGTTTTGGACCGTGGTATTGTGAAAGGCCTAAGACTATAAAAGGGGAAGGAGATCATTTGGCAAAGCATCATCTGAATTATTGAATATCTAATAAAGTGCTAGATATGGAATACTGTGATTGGGTTATGGTGCAGATCTGGATCTGAGCTAAAGAGTGATCTCACTGGTTGATGGAGAACAAGATCTAGGGATAGATCGGGATCAAATGGTTTGAAATGAACTATCTCTATATATTTGATTATGCTTATTCTAGATCTGTATACTGATGCTTGTAATGATCTAATCTGGGTATAACTTAAGTTTGGAATCGCTGCAACTCATGTTTGAATATCTATAGATCTGTACGCAGGTTGGCTTTGGTGTAAGGGCGTATGTATGCAGGTTTGGTTCATTGTAGTAGCGTATAGAATTTGAGCTATGATATTTGAAGTCACGGTGGTTCTAGTTGTTGATGGGTTCTGATGACAGTTTAAAGGTGTCAGTATTCTACATATCCTGTTTGGTTGATTGTGTTTAGCTTGAGTATTGATGGATGAGAACTAATATTGGATCAAGATCATAGTGACTCATATTTATGTGATCTGATGGACTAGATCTTGGTGCTAACACATATATTATCCTTGTATATGTATTGATTTGATGTTTGGGTGATTCAAAAGATTGATTGATTATGTGCTTCAATGATGTTATGTGTATCCAGTATGAAAATTAATGAAACATGGTCCCTGGAAGAAAGAGAAGGTTGTAGCCTTCTGTAGGCCAGCACCTACGTACTAGTATCTTGGCTAGTGCAAGAGCTAAGGGGGTTGTAGCTCCCTTCCAGGAGAGTCTGGAAAACGAGAGAGGGTTGTAGCTCTTTGCAAGTTGCAGCCTGTGTACTGGTAAAGGACTGCACCAGTACAATTGTAAAAAGAAGTTTCTAATTGAAAGAAGATAGAGACATATTGCAGCAAGTAGTTTTCACCCACATTGGGTTTCCACCTTATATCATGGTGTTCATGTGTGTGGCTTATGTGTGATAATCTGTTCTATTTTATTGCACCTGTTTACTGTTAATATGGTTGATAATGTTCTAATGCACTCATTAAGGATCAACTAACTGAATCATAAGAAGTTGTGGAAGTAGCATATATGAATCTGAATATGGAAATGAAAAAGTTTTATTGATGTGATAATACTGATTCACCCCCCCTCTCAGTATTATTCTCAACATAATTCTCCTGTTTCTTCTTGTTATTTTTCTCTTTCTTCTTGCCCCCTGGTTGCTTTGGATTCTTGCCTTTGTTAGATGACATGACATTGATCTCTGAGACAATAGTTTTGTCATTTTCATTCTAACTAGAAATAGCAAGAGCTTGACCAGATGGACTTCTTGAGGAGAGTCCAGATTTGATTTAGGAGGAGGGGGAACGGAAAAATCTGGTCTAGGAGCATCAGGAATGTTGTCATAGAGTGTGTCAGACTAAGTATAGATCAAGTCTAAATATTGGGCATGAGAAATGACTTGCACTTCAGTGACAAATCCTCCTTTTTCCACGTCCTCGGTGATAGATGGTAATAAGGACTTAATAAACCACTCAACTAAAAGTGATTAGGAATATATGTCTTTGCCATTCAATGATGACACCACCACTCATGAATATGATCATATTTGTGAGTGGACATGGTCTGTTTAAAGTTGGTAAGGAGTTTTGTTCCCATTTTGTACCTAATGGGTAGCTGAAAGTGGGTTAAAAAAGTAGTGGCACGGATGCTGAAGTTATCAAATGAAGCTATAGGAAATTGAATATACCATTTCACTGCTGTACCAATGAGCGTTATCTGAGAAACGTGAAGCCTAATTGAAAATTCATTATGTGATTCGATGGATCTTCTACTATATTTCCATTGAACTTAGGAATATCAAAGGGAAGTTTATGAGGAATTGTTGGCCACCAAGGGGCGTATGCAATTGGATCATTCATCAATCGGTTCAAATCTAGTAATTCCAGAGTTGCTACAAAAGGAAACTCCTGATTCAGGTTAGGTGAAGCATACATAGGATAAGATGGAATTGCCTGAATAGTAGGTCTTTTCATACCAGCATAATATATCTGATGCTGGTAACTTTGATAAGGTTGTTCGACATAACTAGTATAGTGTGGTTGTTGATAACCATTTTGAAAATGTGACTATTCATAACCTACAAAGGCTTGTTGCTCAGGTCCTCGATAGGCTTGATATTGACCAAATCCATTCTGAGCTTGTAAACCAAGCCCATACTAAGGTTGGGTTTACTGCAATTGTGGTTGTTGGTATTGCAACCATCATGGTTGTTGGACCATTTGCTGTTGCCAAATGCCACAGGATTGATCAAGTTGTGGATTAACAATACCCATTTGTGCTTGAGTCATTCCATATAAAGGAGCACTAACCTGAGGTTATAGTTGAGCCATAGAGATAAGTGTCTGTTGTATTATACCCTGAGAGGCTTGAGGTTGAGACACAACAGGTTGTGCTTGAGGTTGCAATACAGTCATATTAGTAGGTGTAGTGGGAATATTCGACACATGTTAGGTTTATTGCATTAGATATACAACCCTTGGTTGTTCTAGAAGTATTGGTATCCAACCACTAGATGTAATTTCATTTTGACCTAAATATTGTTGGAAACTCTCATATGGTTGTTCCCCAGGAGGAAATAATGAAAAATTATACTGCCCTCCATATGGCGGCAGTCCAGTGTTTAGAGGATATATCGGTCTTTGAAGACTAGTTTGCCCAAATTGATATTGGCGTGTAGGATCCAATTGTTGAGTTTCTACATAAGAAATACTAGATGGGACTCCAGATGAATAAATAGGAGCAGACCCTGGTGCTGAAGCAACCCCTAAGTGGACTCCCGCTAGTGATTGATAAGCAACTGGAACAGATGGTATACCAACGAACATTTTAGGAATAGCAGCAGGAACTTTTGCCATACCTACATCAGATGACATATTCCTAGATGTTGATGGTTTCTCAAACATGTTTAGTCTATCCAAAATATTTCCACGTGATTTGATAGGAATTTGTAATGAAAGAGGATTAACAGAGAAAAACTCAGGAGTAGAAGGACACAAATGAATCCCAGTTCCAAAATGTAATGGGGTACTAGATGGAGGATCCTCTACTATTTCCTCTATAGCAATTAGACCAGGTCGAAGAGGTAGACCGTTAGGTCCATAAAATATTTCTAGAGCAAAAGAAGGTATAACTTCTACAGTGAGAGATACTAGAGGGGTGACACCTTCTGAATGCTAAAACTCGACTTCCAGATGTTCAGGTAAATGAACTTTAGTCTGAAAGGGAGGTTCTTGAACAACTACTGGTTCAAATGTAGCCTTGGTTTGAACTGATATGGGTTCTAGATCAACTCTAGATGGAGTTGCTTCAGGTACATAAGTATCTTCTATTACACTAGGATCAGTTCTAATGTCCTTTTGTAACTATGGAACTTCTTCTCTAAAGGCTGATGTACTAGAAATAATCGAAGCAATTAGAGTGTCTGATGATGTTGAAACAAAAGTTCCAAATAAACTAGATGAATTGGACTCTGTTAAATGAGACCGTTTTGTTCAGATTGGCTTCGCTTCTGGAGTCAAATACGGTTGATTCGCTAGTCTCCGTGAACGATGGGGTTTTGATTGACTTTCTTCCACAATTATAGATTACTTGATCAACTCAAAATTAAGGGGGAAAATATGTTATTCTTAATTCAATTAATTTTAATGACGCTTGGACACAACTTTGCTTTTTCAAATTTTAAGAGTCAAGAAGAGGCTAAGTATGACTCTAGTCTCTTTCAATTTTTAATGAGCCTGAAAGGACAAGTGCTCAGATGGACCTTTTCTTTGAAAGAGTCGAAAAGGAACAAAAGTGACCACTCCGGAAAATATAGGTAGAGGGATTACCAAACCAATCACAAACTTACAATATACACCTTGGTGATAAATTAAAGAGAAATTACAAAGGACTTATGTATGGCAGCCAATCTTCCCGAATGTTGTGTTCAATGCATTGCGATCAATAAGGCGGCAAACTCAACTTCCTATGGATAAAGGATTTAAGCCTATTGCAGTCTCCCAATATATACATGACGGTATGGGGAGCACAAGTTCATGCTAGTACTTGTCTTATCAAGGAGGAGAAATCACCCAACCTTCAATGAAAACGATATCCACTAGTTTTAATGACGTTGGAGCACCTCTCTGGCCTAGACCTCTAGATGTGTTGCGTTAAGTTCCAAAGCATTGTTAGGTTCATTGAAATTTATTTTAAAATTGATCTTGTTTAGAGTTTTCCTTTCAATGCTTCATTGTGCAATCATGATTTTGAAATTCCTAAAATGCAATCTACAATGATAAACAATCTTTGCTTATTTTGAGCAATGAAAATCCTAGCTACTAGTGAAAGAAAATTACAGTGCGAAGAGCAAAGAGCAACACTAGTGCATTTTCCTAAATCATCTTTTCACACAAAAATCTACAACTGCTAAACGCAAATGCATGTATTTGTTTTCATTCTCCTTAATGTAAAAAATGCCAAGAAGGAAAACTAAATGCAACAAAGATCTTAACTATTTCATTAAAAATGACATTTTCGACAATTTCTTCTTCAAAACAGAAAGGAAGACTCCATGAGAATTTTCAATTTTTAATTAAAAAAAATCTTTCAAGACTTTGAATATAAACAAATCATACCACATACATGGAGAAAAGTTCAATCAACCATCAAGGGAAGGAAGAATCCATGACACTTTTATTTTCGACTCAAAATGACAATTATGACACTTTTTGCATCAAAGCGACAAATCAATTTAAACAACTTTCCAACAAAGGACTGTAAATGATGAACAAATACACAAAAATTTTTACTAATCCTAATCTAATGGAGGTTGATCTATGTGATGCAAGTAGGCTTCAATAAGGAGGAACTGTTCATATGCAGCAAAACAGTTAAACAAAACTGAAAACAAGGTCAAAAACCCCCAATTTTTAGAATGGAAAAAGAGTTCAGTCAGTCATCGCACTTAGGCTTCACAGAAATATGGATGCATCACACATACCACACTTGTGAGGTGTGCTGCATACTGGGTTAGAGTGGAAGATAGTGGGATGGTCCAAGGAGTGCAACTAAAATGGGTTTTGGCTCAGATGTGTAGCTGTTTTTAGTGAGTTAAGTTGGGTTTTAATGAACAGTAAAGAGAAAAATATGAAGGAATGTCTTGAGAGCTTATTGAGCTACCAAAAGGGCATCTAGAATGCTTGTAAGTAAAATTTTTAATTCATAAACTAAACCAGAGATTGACTGAGGCAACATTCATCTACTCTGCAATTGCAAAGCAAGAGCAGTTCGAAGGCTACGTAGCTGACTTCAAGCTCTGTCTATAGTTTATAAAACAAAAAATAACAACAAACAAACATCTGTTCTTCCCCACTGGAGTCACCAATTTATTTATGGGAAAACTAGTGTTGCTATAGAATGCTAGCCCTCTAGGTTTGGCAGCTACCCTAGAAACAACAGTTTAAAGCAATTCAACGATTTCTTCTATGTGTAGCAAATAAGCGAAAGATAATGGAACCAACGTGGAACTTCTGCTTAATCCCTTGCTTTTTCTCTCTCCCTCTTGATAGATCCTACAACTCCTCTCCATACTTAACCCACTTGGAGAGTACATCCACAACTACAGCAACAAAGAATTGTCAAAGAATCGTGATCTATTACAACATAAACATTACACGAATTAGATGTATAATGAAAAAATGATAGTATTCACAAATGATAACATTCACAATTGCACAATCATATGGAAGGAAACTTGAAGAAATTTATTAATAGAAGGGAGAGTTACAACCTAGTTATCTAATCCAGCATCATCCTCCTAGCTTCAATCCTTCTTCACCTCATGAGATAGCAAGATCACACCAACGATACAATGCTCCTTCCTCAATTACAAACTTTCAACACTTCCTTGCAATTCGCAACATTCCAGCCTGTAGATATCTTGAATTGGAGATCCATTTATAGATGTGTGCAAGGGTGTGATTCATCTATGGGGTTTGATTAGTGTCATTCCACTTGTTACAATTGGTTCCACTTGGATATTTCTTACATCTCTTACTCATCTTTGGGCGAATTCAGAGGAGTAAGTGGCATAGGAGAAGTTTCTAGAAGATTCCATGAGCAACCACCTAGCAAACTGTCTCGTACATTTGTCCATCCTCGCCCATAGCACCCTATAGAAGGCCTAATTAGTATGCATCACACCCTGGCAGTGTACCACTCAGTATGCATCACACCCTATAAGTGGAGCAGTCAGTATGGTTTGATTTAGGCCATTTTTGGAAGGTTTCTCACGCGGAACTTTTGGGGAATGATGTATTCAGATGACTATTTTCCTTTAGGGCATGAAACAACTCTTTTAGGGGTTGTTGAGCCCTAGTTTATCGACATTTAATTTTGGGGTTGATGTGCCTAAATATGTCTATAACACATGGTATTGGATGCTTTGGAATGTATAAATATGTATTGTAACATTGAGAGGAATATAATGAAAAATCAAACTCATAGTCCTGGTTTTGGGATCTAGCGAAAAATCTCTATGTATATGTGTTTTATGTGTTATGCTCTCACATTTTTTATTTCCTGTGTTTTAGAATTTGTATGAAGGTAATTTCTGTATGGGGTTAAAACCTAAATTTGGTATGAGAGTTGTTTTGGCTTCAAGGGAATGCCTTTATTTCTCAGGGGTTTCGCTTAGGCCTATGGTAGATCGTGCTGAGTGGGAGATCTACGGGATCAATTTTGGTGGTGAAAGAGGATGGTGATTAGTGGAAATATAGAGATCGAGAAATTTAATGGCTAGAGATTTGAGTTATGGAAACTCAAGATGTAGGATTTGTTGGTGGATAAAGATCATTGGATCGCAGTAGATCTACGTACTAAACCAATGGGAGTGTTTGATGAAGAATGGAAGATATTCGATCAAAGGGAAAAGAGGACAATATGATTGTGCGTCTCAGATTTAGTATTGTTGAATGTATCATGGGAAGCTACGATGAAGGCTTTATGGGACAAGTTAGGGACTTTGTACCAATCTATGTCTTCGGTGAATAAAATATTGCTATGGAGAAAGCTCTATAACTTGAGGATGAATGATGGAGACTCAAGGACAAAGCATCTGAATGCATTTAATAATGTGGTAAGTCAATTATTATTTGTTGATATTAAAATTTTAGATGAAGATAAGTGCATCAATTTGTTGTGTTCTCTACCTGATTCATGTGATAATCTAGTTATTGCAATAGGTACCAATGTAGCCGCATAGTAGTTTGATGAAACAATATCATCCTTGTTGATGGAGGAGATGAGACAGAAAAATGGAGAGCCAAAATGGTGATGCCTTGCCCATACGAGGACGGTCCCTGAACAGAAACAAAAATAAGTCATTAACTTGGATATCTAAATCTAGAGGGAGATCTAAATCACTAGGAAAACCTGTATAGGTGGTGTGCCGGAAATGCGGAAAGGTAGGGCACTACAAAGGGGACTATAAACCTAATTTAAGCTCCTGAAAAAGGAAAGGGATCTGATGATGCTCCTTCTGTAGAGGCGAAAACTACCTAAAATGAAGGTGAGGATGTGTACTTGGCTTCTTCAAGTACACTTGTAGATCATGACGCATGGTTGATTGACTTAGGTGCATCCTTTCACTTCACTCCCCATAGAGAGTGGTTCTGCGAGTATGAGAAATATGATGGTGGTGATGTCTTCTTGGGGGATCACGGGAAGTCTAGAATCATTGGTCGCGGAAAGGTAAACTTGCATTTTGCAAGGTGGAAAGATTAGAACACTTCCGTGTGTTCTGCATATATCCACATTGGCTAGAAATCTGATTTCTATAAGCAAGTTGCATGATGCAGATGTAAAAACAGTGTTCAAGAAAGATACCTGCATGATGATTTGGGGAGAACTCGTATTGATGTGGGGATTTTGAATTGGAACTCTGTACAAGCTAGAAGGTAGCACTGTTATTGATGGGTGCAACACTTCTATGGTTCATGAAAGTGGAACTGAAAATCTAGTGGTATCTGGAGAAAAGACAACGCTATGACATCAAAGGCTTGGATATATTTGAGTGAAGGGCCTTCGAATACTTCATGGTAAAGTTGTGGTAGAAGGTATGACTAGTACCTCTCTATATTTTGATTTCTATGAACATTGTGTATATGGGAAGCAGAATCGAATGCATTTCCCCTTTGGTGGTAAGAGGGTGAAACAAATATTAGAGCTTGTGCACAATGATGTGTTTGGAGATGTGAATGTTCGATTATTGGAAGTTTGTGTACTACGTATCATTTATAGATGACTTCTCAAGGAATACATGAATACATTTCCTTAAGAAGAAATTTGAAATCTTTGACAGGTTTAAATAATTTAAGGCTCTGGTGGAAAACTAGACAGAAAAGACGATAAAGGTGCTCAGGAGAGATAGCGATGGAGAGTTTTGCAGTAAGGAATTTCAATAATTCTGTAAAAGGTGTGGTATAGCACAATAGAGGACTAATCCATACACACCTGAGCAAAATGGAGTTGTAGAAATAATGAACAAGAAATTGATGGAAAGGGCAAGAAGCATGTTGTGTGGTTCCTGGTTAGTACATGAATTCTCGGTAGAGGCAGTGGAGACAACATGTTACCAGGTCAACAGATCACCTTCATCACCGTTGGAGGATAAGACTCCACAAGAGGTATGGACTAGTAAGGAACCCTCCCTTTCACATCTGGGGGTATTTGGATGTGATGCATATGTACATGCTCCAAAGGAGAAAAGAACCAAGTTGGATATTAAATCTGAAAAGTGCATCATTATTGGGTATAAGGATGGTTTAAAGGGTTATAAGCTTTGGAACCCAGTAACAAGGAATGATCCAGGTGGATATTGGTGGCCACCTGCCAAGTCCACTTGGACCCCCACCATTGTTTCTTTCAATTTCTTAGTTTCCATAATTGTAGCATAGTTTACTATTTTTAGCCGTTTTTTTGAGCCCTGAACTTCCGGAGGCATTTTGAGGCCCTAAATGACATTTTCTAGGAAATCTACAAGAAACATGGGTCCATGGACTGATGTTGCTCTCTCCCAAGTTGTAGTGATCAAATAGATATTTCTAATGAGTTATTGTACATGTCAAATAGAGATCGTATGCCAAAGTTATGACCCCGGGAATTTGATGTACCAATTTACACAAATGGGGCCCACAATTTGGCGCTTCATCTCCTAGGGTTAGGTTTTTGGATGTTTAGGGCTTTCCATTGTTTCTCAACAATAAATAGGCCTTCAAGCCTCATTTTCACACAGTTCAGAGGCATGTAGCTACCACATCTCTTCTCATAGATAAGCTACCATCACCCTAGCTAGTTTATTTCCATTTATGTTCGTAAGCATATTTCAGTATTTTACATTAATGAAATGAAGTATTATTTCCACTGCATCTCTGTGTTTATGGTTATCTTTGTAATCTGTTGCATTCCTATTTAAATCTAGATTAATGGTATCAGAGTGGTCTACTTTTTCTTTGTTTTTATTTACATGTCCCCAACAAGGTCGGGATATAAGGAGTTAGGGCTTGAACTGGTCGAACCTTTGCAAGACCAACCTCGCAAATATTGGCGGCCTCCCATGGCACATGAAAAGAAAGACGAGGGGGCAGGAGATCCTATCAAAAGCTTGCTCGAAGAATCCCTTGAGTGTCAAAGGAACACGATGATGGACAAATTTGCCTAGAACCTTCAACGGCCACCGAGGGGCGATGCATTAGTTTCCAACAGCTACTCTGGAAATGCCCCACTATTTAAGGTACAAGTTAATTTTGAAATCCCCATATTCGAGGGTCACATAGACACAGATGTCATTAGTAAATGGTTAAATCTGCTAGAGGGTTATTTTTCTGGTCATAATTTTTCCAGTCGGGAAAACGTTATTTTCACACTTCTCAAAGGAGCCTCAAACTTCAAGGACTAGTGGGAAACCTACTGCGAGCAGAAGGGTGAAAACACAGGCTCACTATTTTCAGTTGCAGTAACTTGGGATTCATTCTGGGATGCCATCAAGGAGCAGTACTACCCTATCAGAAGCTATGAGGATCAATATATAAAGTGGACCATGCTGTCCGAGGGAAGGGACTAAGACATGCCATAGTTTACCAATATTTTCCATACCCTTCGCACAAAGTTGGGTATCAAGGACTCAAAGTAGAATTTGGTACTCAAATACCACGGTTGCCTGCACAAGTACATCCAAGAAGAAATACAATTCCTCAACTTCTCGAAGCTCGACATGGTATACCAATATGTTGTCAACGTCAAGCAAAAGTTTAAATAGAACAAGCAAGAATTTTGATCTGCAAATCTGAAGCAAGGGAAAGGTGCCCCCAAACCATAGAACAAAGGATAAAGCCAATGTAGGGCAGCCCAAGATAACCCACCAAATGTGAAAGAAAAGAACATCACCCCGAAGATGAAAAAGGACATGGGAAAGTGGTGTGAGTTCCATAAGAGCTCCACCCACAATACATCTTAGTGTCAAGCCAATTAGTTACTAGTCGTCGAGGTAAAGGTTTAAGAATCAAAAGCATGTTTCGACTTTGAGTCAGAACCCTACAAGGGGAATGAAAAAGGAATGTAGATTATCGATGCAGATCCCAATGCCACCATTGTCACCATGAAGATCCAAAAGGAGGAACCTGAAGATCCAGAGGAGGAGGAGCATCTCTTCACTCCTATATGTGGGTAAACGGCTCCCCACTACAGTTCATTGTAAATAGAGGGAGCCAAAGGAACCTCATTTTAGCAGAGGTCGTGAAGTGGCTGGGCCGACCGACCATAGCACATCCACAACAGTACACCATCAGGTGGCTTCACTAAGGACAGGATCTTCGCATGAGCCAACAGTGTCGCCTTCCATACAACATCAAGCCCTTCACAGATGAGGCATTGTGTGACATTGCTCCCTTTGAAGTTTGTGATGTATTATTAGGACAACCATACTTGTGGAAGTGACATCAATCAAGGCCCCACGTTATTATTGTTACTTTGGAAAATAAGTTGTACAAGATATGGGAGGTAGCACCGCCTACCACCATCTCTTTAGTTACTGCAAAATTATGCAGTAAACGCATTTCCAAAACTGAGATTTTTTTTTTCCTAATGATACGCCCTCATGGAAAGAAGAAGACAGTGGCCACGACCTCCAGACAGTGACCCTCTACATGATAACTACAGATGGACAAGGTCATGGAGGAGTACAAGGAGATCTCCACCTCCCCCGCAGGGGTTCCTCTATGTTGTCAGGTCAAGCACTCCATCGATCTAACCCAGGTGTGCCATTACCCAATAGACCCATCTATCTGCACTCTATTCTAGACAATGATGAAATCAAGAGGCAGATTTAGGATTTGTTATAGAAAGGTCACATCCATCGAACTTCGTTGCCCTGTGGGAGTCCGATCGTGTTGGTACAAAAGAAGGATGAGACTTAGAGACTCTGTATTGACTATCGAGCGCTGAACAAGATCACTGTCCACAATAGGTAACTGATTCCATAGATTGATGACCTCGTAGACCAACCAAAGGGGGAAAAATATTTCAGAAAGATCGATTTGAACTCAAGATATCACCAAGTACTAATCGAACCCTCTGATCTATGGGATACTTCCTTCAAAGCCAAGGAGGGTCTTTTTGAATGGTTGGTTATGCCTTTCGATTGAAAAATGCTCCTGCAACCTTCATAAGGCTAATGGACGACATCTTCTAGCCATTCACCAACTCATTTCTAGTGGTATACTTTGATGACATCCTGATCTTCAGCAAGATTTGGAAAGAGCACCTCCACCACATCCAACAGGTTCTCCAAACACTGCAGAAACACAAGTTATGTGCCAATTTGGAGAAATGCACTTTTGAAATGACCCAGGTTCAGTATCTGGGATACATTATTGATGAAAAGGGGGTGCATGTGGATTGAACCAAGATCTAAGTCATTCGGGATTGGCCATCTCCAACCACTCTTACAGAGCTTCGTAGCTTTCTAGGTCTTGTCAACTTCTACGTAGGTTCGTGTTAAGAGTTTCTCATATCACTTTTCCCTTGAGTCAAGTCACCAAGGGAGGAGCGAAAGAAAAATTATTTTGTTTTGAATCTTAATAAACGGAATTCACAGAGTTGAAAGATCGCCTCTGCTCATCTCCAGTGCTTGCATTACTAGAATTGCAACAACCATTTGAGGCCAAGACAGATGCCTCTGACTATGCTATTGGGGTATTCCTTAGTCAGCACAGGCATCCAATGACATATCATAGTGAGACACTTTTAGACACAATATGGAAGTATCCCACTTAGACAAAGAGATGTATTCCATTGTCTAGGCCTGCCGACAATGGAAGAATTACATTTCGGGGAAGGAAATGGTCATCCACACAGACCATTGACCCCTATAGTTCATACAAACCCAAGGGAAATTGCAAAATGATCATAGAAGTGGGCCACATAGATGCAACAATTCCATTTGAATATCAATTATAAGAAGGGAAACACTAATAATGTTGCAAATTGTGTTAGTCAACCACCAATAATGGTGTTAACCACTATGCTCGACTCTTGTGGCCACGAAACGTCTGATTGGCCATTTCCCTACAAAGGTGACCCATAATTTGGCCACACATAATAGACACTCTTGGAGGGTTAGTATGTTCTAGATTTTCACCTTGAAGATGCCCTGTTATGCCACGTAGGTCACCTTTTTGTTCCTTCAAGCGAGTGTGGCAAGATGATTTGGGAAGCACACTATTGTTGGGCTGCTGGGAATTTTAGGGTTGAGGAAATGGTGGAAATGTTGCAGAAGTATTTTTATTGGCTGAATCTTTGACAAGATGTCGGGAAGTACATTAGATCATGTATTGCCTGCACCATTTCCAAATCGGCCATCAAGAAGCAAGGCCTCTATACCCCACTGCCTACCCCTAGTCGACCTTGGTAATCCATCTCCATGGATTACATGTCAGGCCTTCCTTCCACTAAGCATGGAAATGACTATGTTTTTGTGGTCGTCGACAGGTTCTCGAAGATGGCCATTATGGCGGCCTGCAAGAAGAATATTACAATAGAAGCCACTGCTAAGCTCTTTTTTGAATGAGTTTGGGTACACTTTGGGTTCCCACAGTCTATCATATCAAATTAGGACAACAGGTTCCTTAGCACATTTTGGTCCAGTATCTGGTCGATGCTGGACACCAAACTCACTAAGTGCACTAGCTTCCATCCTCAAAATGATGGCCAGATAGAGGTTTTCAATAGGATGGTTGTACAAATTCTATGCATGTACAACTCAAAGAATCCACGCACATGGGATGACAACCTCCCCTATGTTCAGCATAGCTATAATCGGGCTCTCCACAACTCAACTCGACACAACCCTTTTCAGGTGGGCTTGGGATTCCATCTATGTCCCATTGATGTGGCCATGTCATCTGCAGCTACTCACACAGATTCGTTTCATGTCTAGTCCAAAGAAGATAAGCCAAAAAACTTTATTGAGCACATCCAACATATTCTCCAGTAGGTCCATGACATTTTGGAGAAATCAAATGACAAGTACAAGTAGCGACATGATCAACATCGGGTGCCACACATGTTTCAGGTGGTCAACAATGTCTAGATGCATTTGCAAAAAGAACACCTTAACGGAGCCTATCAGAAACTTAGACCACTCTGATATGGTCCTTACACCATTACCAAGGGTGTGGGAGATAATGCATTTGAGCTCAACATTCCGCCATTCCTTAGCCTGCACCCATTGTTCAATGTGGACCTCCTTTGGCCATACTTTCCACTATTGCTAAACACATCCGACATTGCAAAACAACTCACACCGACAAAGTTAAATCTACATTGCATGAAACAAGCTACAATTGATTGGATCATGGACACACAAATGAATCACACTCGCCGGTAGAACATCCAATTGTATCGAGTTGTCAAAGTAGGCCAACTCCTTCACCAAGGAAAGTGGCTCATGTTATAGACATATTTGGGCACTGTAACCCCGATCATATATATCCATAAACCAAGCACTTCTGAGTCCCTAAAAGTGTTGTTTCACACCCTAAAGGAACAAGGTCAGCTAATTACATCATCTCCCAGAAGTTCTCCACATAAAACCGCTCATAATTGGTCAAAACTAGACCATACAAACTTCCAATGCTAAGGGTGCGATGCATCTCACCTTCCACATGCAAAAAGTGTGATGCATATTGAAAACCCCCTCTATATGGTGTGATGGGTGAGAGTAGACAAATGGCAGAGACAGTTTGCAAGGTGGATGATCATGGAATATTCTAGAAACTTCTCCTGTGACACTTGCCTCTCTGAATTCACTTAGGGATGAGTAAGAGATCATGAATCTGCAAGTGGAACTAAGAAATATTAGAGAGAGGACACTAATCAAAATCCATGAAGTTGACTCACCCCCCTGCAAACATCTATATATGGATCCCTCATTCTGGAGATCCAAAGGCTGGAATTTTGCATCTTGTAAGGAAGTGTTGTTGGTTTCTTGGTGGAACATCATAGTGTTGGGTGATCTAAGCCTTTCATGAGGTTAATAAGGGCTTTCATGATGGCAGGATGATGCTGGGTCAAATCGATGGGTTGTAATCCTCTCTTCTAATCCTTCTATCAATAAAGCTATTCAAGTTTTCCTCCACATTCTTGTATGTTTGATGATATATGCATTTGTGTGCTCAATATATATCTGGTCCTATATTGTTTATGATTGTAGATCTCTGTACTTTGAAGGTATTATGCTGCTTTGACTTTAGAGGTTCTCTTTGAAGCAGGTAGGCAAGGAATTAGCGGCAAAGATATGTTAGAGGGGAAAAGGAACAAGTAAGGAACCAAGTGAAAGATCGAGGTTGGTATTCTTTGCTCCTCTCCTATCTACTTCTCATAAAGGAAAACGAAGGTAACTTTAGTTTGTTTGTTTCTAAGATAGCTACCTGTCTTAGTGGGACTGGCAGCTCTACATGGACACTAGATTTCCCAATAACAAAATGGTGACTCCGCTGGGGAACGAATAGCTTGTTTTATTTTCTATATTTGTTTGCTTTATAAACTACAGATGGAGTCTGAAGTTAAGCCAGCTAGCCTTCGAACTGCATTTTCTATTCAAGTGCAAAGTAGATCAATGACACTTCAGTCTATCTCTGGGTTTTGTTTATAATCTGAACAATTGATTTGCAAACATCCTAATTGCCCTGGTGGTGGCTCAAGTAACCTCATTAGATCAGCCCCTATGATTTTCATTTTCTGACTATCATTAGCTCGACCTAAATCCCTGAACTCAGTTGCAAATTATGACTAGAAACCAAGTTGAAGTCTCGTTCCTGGACCATCGCACCTTCTCCTCTAGGCAATCTGGATGCATTGCACCTCCTGTGTGCAGTAGGTGAGATGCATCCATGTTTTCTTGTGTTACTGGTGCGATGATCAGATAAGACTATTTCTGCCTCCAGATTTTAGCTTTTTGATCACTCTCTTTAGCTTTATTCAAGCGTTTTACTGTTTGTGATCAGTGTACCACTGTGGAAACTCCCTTCCTTTGCATCATTTAGCTTCCATTGTACAAAGAATTGTGAATGTTTTTATGTATTGTTCGCCATTTACAGTTCTCCTTTACAAAGAAGTAGCTTAGTCGAAATGTCGTCTTTTGATTTGGAAGTGTTGCAAGTTTTATTTTGAGTCAAAGAAAAGAATCCTACTATTATTGATGGTCGATTACACTATTACTCTTGTATTTGATTTGAAATAATAGTTTTTCAAGTGTCGAAAGCAATTTTCAATTCAAAATCGAAAAGTGTCGTCATTATCCTCCTTTCGTCTTTTGAAGAGAAAATTGTTAGTACTGCCGCTTTGAAAAGAAAATTGAAATTTGTACTTAGCATTCTTTTTGTCATTCACACATTAAGAAAGCGGAAAACAAATACATGCATGTGCATTTGCATTTAGACTTCTTGTTGATTTTGATTTAGGACAATGCATCTACTGTGTGCTCTCTGCTCTATGTTGAAAGAATCCTGCTTCTCTTTCCTTAGTAGCTAAGATTTTCATTGTAAAAAGAAGAATAAATGATTGTTTATCATCTTAGATTGAATTTTAGGAATTGTATATCTACATCACGCGGTGAACCTTAAAGGAAAACTTCTTAATAAATATCAACTATAAAATAAATTCAATGAACATAAAAACGCTTTGGAACCTAATGCACAAGATTTAGAAGTCTAGGCTAGAGACATATTCCGGAATCATAAAGCCTGGTGACTATTGCTTTCATCATAGGTTGGGTGATTCCTCCTGTTTGAGACGACAAGTGCCAGTATGGACTTGTGCTCCCACGTACCGTCGAGTATATATTGGAAGACCATAATAGGCTATATCCTTTATCCTTATGAAGTTGTGTCTATCGCCCTATCGATCGTAATGCACTGAACACAGCATTCGGGAAGATTGACCGTCGTACCGTAAAAAGTATTCTACAATTTTGTAATTGGTTTTGTAATACCTCTGTCTAGATTTCTAGATTAGTGTCTTTCATTCCTTTTTAGACTCCTTAAAGGAAAAGGTCCATCTGAGCACTTTTCACTTCAGTCTCATTAAAAATTGAAGGCGACTAGAGTCATCTTTCGCTTTTTATCAACTCTTAGAAATTGAAAAAGCAAGTTGTGTCAAAGCATCATAAAATTTATTTTAATCGGAATAACGTCACTATTCCCTCGTTGGTCTTAGGTTGGGAAAATGGAGTCCACCAACCAAGGATTTCCCCTTGGGGGAAATCCTAGTCATTTTTCCTCATGGGGAGATGTTGGTGCACCTCATATGGCCATGTTGTCACTTCTAGGACTGATAATCGGCTTGCCAATATGGCTCTTCTCGATCTCTATCGTTCAAACCACCATGATTCCTGAGCAATCAAATCGACAAGTAGATGATACTAGAGTTACCCCCCAACCTTCTACTTCGTTTGCTTCTCCCTCCCCTCCTTCCTCTTCGCTTAGTGAATCTAGTAAAGCTAAAAACCAAGTAACTGAGAAGAAGAAGAAAGGGAAGGAGAAGAAGAAGAAGGAGCCAAGGGAAAAAAGGGGCAACCATGCATCATCTAATGAAAATCCACACAATGCACCATCCAAACCTAAATCTCCATGTGTCATTTGCAAATGAGACCACTATCATCGAGATTGTCCTTACATCCCTAAAATCTTAAGGGATTGGTATCCTCGTTTGCACAATTCGGTGTCATCAACCTCTGACAATCATGTTGAGAGTGCACCATCAACTAGTGAAAACGAAGTCTCTGGGAAGAAAGGAAAATACAAATTTCCTTGTAGACTGTGTGAAGGTGATCATGCCATCCATCATTGTCCCTTCTTGGAGGAAGCTAAAAGAGTCTTGGATAACCATCCTGCTTCACCACTACAGCTTCCTCCTCGATACAGGAAACTCTTTTCGAGTCCATCACTAGTTGAAAACCTGATTGACACACCTTTATTGTCGATCGAAGAATCTATCATTGAAGATAAACCCTCTGATTCCACACCGGACCAAAGTCATTAGGTCAAGATGGCAGTCGACCCAATCTTGTCTTTGGGAGGTCCATCTTCAGATGATACAGTCACCGAAGAGAATGAGAACAACATCGTTCAAATTGTTTTCGTAAACACAAACTTTGATGAACATGGGGGCAATGTAACTATTCCTTTACCAAAAGAAGGAAGTTCATTAGAGTCATATCCGGCCGTATACTAGGTCCCACCTCCGAGCAACCTAGTCATTTCCTTCGATTGGAATCTTTTAGGAAAACCCCGTTTACCATCTAATCTACCATTTCGAATCATTGTACAAGCTTACAGAATGGTCATGGTTGGTACTATCATAGATGATGGGGATTCTATGAGTATGCTTTCCTCAACTGCTTGGAAAGCGATCAGTTCACCATCGCTTCTGCCTGAGATGCGAAATCTGACAGGCTTCAACAAAGGAACCAGTCAAATGTTAGGGATGCTTCCAAATTGCCTATAACATTGAGAAGGAAAATTGTTTATCTGAATGCAATGGTAGTCCAAGGACCTCTAGATTACAATCTACTCCTTGGGCATGCCTACATTTATAGCATGGGAGCCATTGTCTCCTCACTCTTTCGAGTAATGTGTTTTCTGCATGAAGGCAGAGTGGTCCAGCTTGTAGACCAGCTTTCATTCCCTAGCTCACACATAGCTAATAGTCAAATGCCATCCCTAACTAGTCTTTTCACCAAAGGAATGTCTCATCAATCTCGTGTCCATACCCCCGATGAGCGTGAATAATTCAGTGAATATGACTGAAACCCACGGGGCATGCACCCTGGTCTACTTCGGTAGGAAAAACTTGGGTATATGGTAAGTTTTCGCAAAGTATATATGACTAGTCTGACACACCCGTCTATTTAGGAAAATGGGATTAGACCGGAATAAGATTCCCTTGTCAAATTATGTGAGTGGAGGTGACTGTGTTATTCACCTTTGTCTATTTCGATAGACATCACCAAGGATGTGTTTTGTCTACAAATGCAGATGGAGCAATCTTGCAAATGTGAGAACTTTCATATGGTAATTTGGAAACTCTACTTTGTACATTAAAGGGTATGCCTTTCCTGACAGAGAAAATTCTTTGTTTTCAAACTGAAGGGTAACCTAGAGACTCTACTTCATTATACCTGGGGATATGAAAACCTTTTGCATGGAAGTGAAAAGCGACCATTTATTTTCTTAGTTTGTAGATTCTTAACCCTTTAAACTCATAGGATTCGTCGTTCTTAGCTTACATAAATAAAGGATTCAGAGTGGAGTTTCGAATGGTGCAAGCTCCTTAAAAATTTAACCTATCAATGAGACATCCTTATTATATGACTGGAACGAGCAGTTTTACGCAAAGTTCAAGCTTGTTAAAAATTAAAACTAAGCAATGAGCATATGTTTTGCTAGAGTTTAAGACAATTAAAAAATGAACCAATATCCACAAAATAACCATTGTGAATGCATTATCATCAAATTTTGAGCCTTGGTCGTGTTCTTGCCATCACCTCCACTTTGTTTTAGCCAATCAAACACCTCCATTTGATTGTTTACCCTTTTCAAGAACAATTGCGACGAGTGATTCTGTTAGCCATCCTTGTAACATTGTCATGATTGGAAAATTCCAAACCTTACTTGGAACCAGCTGCTACCCGAAAACATCACTCGTTCCTCAAAGACAAGTCTCCTTTAAGCTCTTTTCATCTGACTCGTAAAATATGAAAATATTGCAAAGAAATTGGCCTCTCCAGCTCGTTAAAGCTATCGAAAGTTCTATCACTCCTCTAGATTTTAATCTTTTTGGACCTGAGGGATTTTTACACAAAAAGATCGAGTGCTTGTCTTGATCGACTCATTAAAACTATCGAAAATTCATCCCTTTCGTATTATTTTATACATTTTCAGACTTAAGGGATTATACGACGAAAAAGGTTCACTGGAGTTTCTTTTCCATCCCTTTTTACACTCTCTAAAATTGAAAAAGGACCGAGTTGTCTTTATCGTTAAACTCATTAAAACCAATAGCGACAAACTTGTCCATATAGACAAGAATGAGTTTCATTGTCACTAGGCTCGTTAAAACATAGCGACGGGTTTGCCCAAAGGGAAAACTATAGAACAAGCATATGTTATCCTCCTCAAGCTTAACAAAAATAAAGAGGTACTGGTTAGAAATAACTGGGAAAAAATTCGGAAGAAAACTTGAAGAAACTTTATTGGTAGCAAGTAGCTCTTGAACATGACACTTTCACTCCATCACCATGAGTGAGTCAGGTTGGGTTATTTCATTAACCGGTCATATTACCATTGGTCCACCACACCATCCATTTTTGTGGTTAACGCTACCAATCCATTTCAGTGTCACTGATATGTTCAAGAGAAGTTGCTCAGAGAGTTCACCAACCTAGCTTGTGTCTCATCCGCTGCAATACCTTCACCCTTCATTCTTTCATGACCACTACCTTGAACCATGTATCATCAGATTGTTTTCACCTCCACAAGATAATTTTCTCTATTCCATGTTGTAGATGTGGGATTCATTATGGCCCTCCTATGACAGGTCACTTCTTGTCGACGATAGCTCAATATACAAAAAGTCGACCTAGGAACAACCCTTTCAGTACTTTGAAGCTTGCATGCCTAAATGGCAAGCTTCTCACTTCCAGCGACAAGTTTACATCAATGGACTTGAACTGAAAAATTTTGTGTGGTGTTTGACGCCAAGTCCCAGTTTCACACCACGTGAATTGTACTATCATACCTTGAGGGTCATCATCATTATCAATGATTCCTCTCGTGTTTGTTAACAACTTACATCATTGGTTGGTAATTAGGCAATGTCTTTCCATGTTCGACTCGAGAACATCTTTTCACATGGATCGACTTGTACTTCAGGCGAAGATTGAACAAGTTTGAAGACCCCGGATCTAGTTTCATCCATCTGGGATGCGATACATTCAGGAAAATAAAGACATCAAAGTACATCAATGCTGCACAGATGATCATCTGAATCAATGGATGATGACTCTATTAGAATCATGAGTCTGCCATACAGATAGTTTTCTATCCTATGTACACGAAAATGAATTTATAAAGCTGAGCATGGGAATGAACGCCTAAGCTATATCATGAAAATATTATGAAGATAATGTATTGTATTGTATCTTATTACAGGTTGCCTTCCAGTTCGAAAAACCTCAAATCATCATGATAAAGCATTTCACCCGGCATCAAATGTTTACGACCTCATGCTTTAGGGGGAAACTGTTATAGACATATTTGGGCACTGCAACCCCAATCATATATGTCCATAAACGAAGGGCTTCTGAGCCCCTAAAAGTGTTGTTTCATGCCCTAAAGGAACAAGGTCAGCTGATTACATCACCTCCTAGAAGTTCTCCACAAAAAAATGCTCAGAAATAGTCAAAACTAGACCATACAGACTACCCAGTGCTAAGGATGTGATGCATCTCACCTGCCACATGCCAAAATTGCGGTGCCTACTGAAAACCCCTTCTGTAGGGTGTGATGGGCGAGAGTAGACAAATGACAGAGACAGTTCGCAAGGTGGATGATCATGGAATCTTCCACAAACTTCTCCTGTGACACTTGCCTCTCTAAATTTGCTTAGGGATGAGCAAGAGATCATGAATCTGGAAGTGGAACCAAGAACTATCAGAGAGAGGATACTAATCAAAATCCCAGAAGCTGACTCACCCCCTGCAAACATCTATATATGGATCCCTCATCCTAGAGATCCAAAGGCTGGAATTTTGCATCTTGTAAGGAAGTGTTGTTGGTTTCCTGGTGGAACATCATAGTGTTGGGTGATCTAAGCTTTTCATGAGGTGAAGAAGGGCTTTCATGCTGGGAGGATGACGCTGGGTGAGATCAATGGGTTGTAATCCTCTCTTCTAATCTTTCTATCAATAAAGCTATTCAAGTTTTCCTCCACATTCTTGTATGTTTGATGATATATGCATTTGTATGGTCAATTTATATCTAGTCCTATATTGTTTATGATTGTAGATCTCTGTACTTTGAAGGTATTATGCTGCTTTGACTTTACAGGTACTTTTTGAAGCAGGTAAGCAAGGAAGGAGCGGCAAAGATCTGTGAGAGGGGAGAAGGAAAAAGTAAGGAACCAAGCGAAAGATCGAGGTTGGTATTCTTTACTCCTCTCCTATCTACTTCTCATAAAGGAAAACAAAAGTAACTTTAGTTTTTTTGTTTCTAAGATAGCTAACCATCTTAGTAGGACTAGCAGCTCTGCATGGACACTAGATTACTCAATAACAGCTCACCAGGGACCAAGTCCAGTAGAAGTTTCTTCATCTCATGGAGGAACTCAACACAATGGGGATCATTGCTTCCTAAGGTGGGAGGAATGATCCAGGTGGATATTAGTGCCCACTCACCATGTCCACTTGAACCCCCAAAATTGTTTGTTTCAGTTTTTTAGTTTTTGTAATTATAGAACAGTTTACTATTTTTAGCATTTTTTTGGGTCCTAAACTTCTAGAGCCATTTTGAGGCCCTAAACGACGTTTTGTGGGAAATATAGGAGCTGCATGGGTCCATGGATCAATGCTGCTCTTCCCAAAGTTGTAGTGCTCGCATAGATCTTTCTAATAAGCTATTGTATGTGTCAAACGTAGATAGTATGCGAAAGTTATGACCCCGGGAAGTTGATGTACCAGGTTACCCAAACGGGGGCCATAGTTTGGCGCTTCATCTCCTAGGGTTAGGTTTTTGGATGTTTAGGGTTTTCCATTGTTTCTCAATAATAAATATTCCTTCGAGCCTTATTGTAACATAGTTCAGAGGCATGTAGCAGCCACATCTCTTCTCAGAGATAAGCTACCATCGCCCTAGACGGTTTATTTCCATTTTTGTTTGTAAGGATATTTCAGTATTTTACATTAATGAAATAAAGTATTATCTCCACTGCGTCTCTGTGTTTATGGTTATCTCTATAATTTTTCGCATTCTTGTTTAAATCCTAATCAAGGTTGTGTGCAACTGATATGTGGTGTTTAGAGAGGTGAAAGATGTTATTAAACATGAAGTCCCATCAAAGCAACCTAAGAAGATCGAGTTTGAGCTCAAGGGGGAAGAATTAGACTCTACAGCAGAAGAAGAATCAGAAGATGAAGAGCCACAAACATCGGTTCTGAGAAGATCAGTTCAAGGATGTAGGAAGCCTGAAACATATAGTCCATCTGCTTTCTTCTCAAATTTTGCTTTATCTATTACTAATGATGATCCTAGAACTATGAAGGAAGCAATAGATTTAAAGGTTGGAAAACACTGGAAAGAGGCCATGGTTGATGAAATTCCATCTTTGCAAAAAAATGAGGCTTGGGATCTGGTGGAGTTACACGCTGGAAGGAAACCAGTTGGAAGCAAATGGGTGTTCGAGAAGAAGACAAATACAAAAGAGATGGTGGAGAAATAGAAAGCTTGGTTGGTAGCAAAAGGTTATTCTCAAGTGTCGGGAATTGATTTTGGTGATATTTTTTGTGTTGTTGCCAAGGTATCTTCTATTAGATTACTTTTATATGTTGCTACTACTTTTGATTTTGAGGTAGAACAGATGGATGTCAAGACACCATTTCTTCACAGGGATCTAGAAGAGGATATCTACATGAAGCAACCTGAAGGCTTTGTGGTGAAGTGTAAGAAAGAACTAGTATGCAAGTTAATGAAGTCTGTGTATGTGTTAAAACAATCACCAAGGATGTGGTATCAGAAATTTGATACATTTATACAGGGACTTGGCTTCACCAAAAGAAAATAAGATCATTGTGTGTATTTTAAATTAATTTATGACCATGTTATTTATATGGTCTTGTATGTGGATGATATGTTGTTGGTTGGAAATGGCAAAGAAATTATCCAGGATTTGAAGACCCAATTGTCCTCTAAATTCGACATGAAAGATCATGGTGCTACAAGCTATATTTTGGGAATGGAAATAAAAGGAGAGTGGACAAAGAGGAAGCTCTAGCTAAACCAGAGGAAGTATGTCGAGACAATACCGCAAAAGTTTAATATGCAAGATAGTAAACTAGTGAAGGTTCCTATTCTTATAGGTGTAATGTTATCTGTTGAACAGTTTCCCACGGCACAATAAGAGGAAGGGGACATGTCCCGTGTTCCATATGAAAGTCTAGTCGGTAGGCTATTGTATGTGACGGTCTGTACTAGACCAAACATTGCACATGCAGTGGGAGTATTGAGCAGGTTTATGTCAAACTGGGGAATGAGCATTGGACAACAGTGAACCAAGTTTTTAGGTATTTATGTGGCACTATTGATTACGGTTTGTGCTACCAAGGAAGACGAGGATTAGACAGAGTTTTGGATATCCATGGCTTTGTTTATGCAGTCTGGGCTAAAGATCTGGACCAGAGGATATCTACAAGTGGATATGTATTTAACCTATTTTGAGGTGCAGTCATTTGCATGAGTAAGAAACAATCTATAGTGGCACTATCAACTATAGAGGCAGAATACATGGTAGACACTCATGCAAGAAAGGAAGAAGTTTTGTTGTAGAGATTGTGTAGTATAGGGAGCTATAAGAATAGGTTTTGATAACAAAAGTGCAATTTTCTTGGCAATGAACCCTTCTTATCATTCAAATTCAAATCACATTAATGTTTAGTATCACTTTGTGAGGGATATGACAGAAGACAAAAAGGTGTTGTTGGTAAAGGTGGACACTTTGAAGAATATTGTAGATGCATTGAATAAATTTGTGAGCTCTGAGAAGTTCTATTGGTGTAGAGAAGCCATGGGCATCTCAGCATTGGATAAAAGACTAAGCTCTTCTGTGGCCCCTTGTGGAAAGAAAACAACAAGTGTGAGAATGTTGGGTTGTGTTATATTCTTTACATGACTAGCCAATGTAGTTTATGGGGGGGGGTGTAGAGGGGAGTCATAGCCCCCCCTTTGTTAACCTGATTGTGTAGTTCAGGGGTCACAAGGGGGTGGTTAGTCCCCCTTTATGGGGTCTGGGGCAGTGCCTTGGGGAATTTTTTTCAGACCTTATATTAGGTTGGGTGGACCTACCTATGGTTCTGTGCATGGTTTTCGCACATGGTTTTGGACATAATAGTTTTCGGTCCATGGTATTGGATGCTTCAGAATGTATAAATATGTGTTGTAACATTGAAAGGAATATATTGAAAAATCAACTTGGTAGTCTCGATTTTGGATACAGGAGCAAATCTCTATGTATATGTGTTTTATGTGTTATGCTCTTGAATTGTTTATTTTCTATGTTTTAGAATTCGTATGCAGGTAATTTATATACGGGGTTAAAACCTACATGTGAGACAAGTTAGTTGGTTGTCCATGATCAATGAGTTTGAATTCAAGATCAAATACATTAGGAAAGGAGAGCAAGGTTGTAGATGGTCTTAGCAGGTGAATACAAGTAAATCATAGTGCAACTATGAGTTATTATGAGATAGATTTACAAGATCATATCTTACAGCCAGGTCAATAGGACGATAGATATAGGGATCTTAGGCAGAGGTTAGAGTAGGATGAAAGGTATAGGGAGATTATGAACAACTTACAATAGGGTACATGTGATTATTATGTGTACTATCATGTCACAGAAGATGGCTTGGTCAAATTTAGGGAAATCGTCTATATATCGGACAATAGTGAGCTCAAAAGGATTATCCTGAGGGAATTTCATGTTAAACTATATTAATCTCACCCAAGATATCATAATACATTGATATAAATGAAGAAGTTCTACTATTATCCAAATCTAAAGAGGGAACTGGAAGAGTTTGTCGCTAGATGTTTCAATTTTCAATAGGTAAAAGTAGACTGTAAATGTCCAGGTGGTCTACTACAATTGATTCTGATTCCAGAGGGGAAATGGGTAGTCATTTCCATGGATCTGATTACATTTTATCTAAGGACATATAGAAAGCATGATTCCATCATGGTTGTGGTGGAAATGTTAACATAGGTAGCACACTTCATTCTAGTGAAGTCTACTTATTCATTTAGTCATGTAGCACAGGTCTTCATTATAGGTGTAGTGAGGTGGCCTCGTGTTCTAGAGGATATTGTGTCAGATAGGGATGTTAAGTTCACTTACAAATTTTGGAAGAAGTTGTTCGCGGGTTTTAGGAAAATGTTGGCCATCAACATAACTTATCATCCAAAGGCAGATGGATGGACATAGAGGATCAACATGATATTGGAGGACATGTTGAGGATGTATGTGATACATCAACATAGGCAATGGGAGGTGTACCCAGCATTGGTTGAGTTTGCTTACAACCATGGGTATCAGGATTCACTGAGGATGAGTCTGTTTGAGGCACTTTATGGGTGATGTTGTAATAATCCTATCAATTGTAGTGATCCAGTAAATAAGGTGTTGATAGGACTGGACCTGTTGGTAGAAATGGAAGAGGAAATGCAGGTTATCAATAAGAATCTGAAGCCATCACAGGATATGAAGAAAAATTATGCAGATTAGCACAAGTTGTCTTAGGAGTTTGAGGTTGGGAAAAATGTGTACTTGTGCATGAAGCCCAAGAAGAGCTCCTTGAGGATTGGGTCATGTGTGAATATATCACCCCAATATTGTGGTCCTTTCGATATCCTTGAGAGGATTGGACTAGTGGCCTATCAACTTACACTGCCTCTAACAATGAAAGTCCATGATGTTTTCCATGTTTCATTTCTTAAAATATATGTAAAGTATGTTGATCATGTTATTGATAGGTATATATTGCAGATCGAGACAGAAGTAGGATTCTAGTCGGATCCTCATTGTATTTTACAAAGAAATATGATCATGCTCTAGAACTGGGTAGGTTAACGTGCAGTGCAAGAACTTTGGGCCTAATGAAGCTACATGGGAGATGGTCCAGTAGATGTGGGATATGTATCATTCATTATCTTTTGGTTGAGAAAAGGAATATTTGGAATATGTGTGTATGCATATTGATGTAAACATTGCCATGAGTTGTGTTCTAAATCTCCAATAAGCGATATGGTTGCCATGTTGTTATGTTTTTCATGTTGGTGTTTCTTTTCAGTAGGTTGTTTATTATAAATACTACATGGAGCGAAGTTATAAATTTCCATGGCAGTGTGATTTTCTTTTCAATAGTATTTCTAGTTGTAGGTGTCATCGCACATCGAGGATGGTGTTCCCCTAAGTGGGAGGGGTCTATAACAACTCCGTGTTAGAAATCCATGTACTAAATTTAATGAAGGAAAAATAATAAACAAGGTCATGGGACACTTATTCCAAGCTCAATGTTGGGAAAAACATCCTAGTGGGTGTTCATTTTGTTTATTATGGCTAAAGGTAAATTGGAAAAGTCTTTAAAAAGGAAAGAGGTATTAATTGACATTCTATTTACAAAAATAATGGAAAATAGCAGAAAAGGAATGTGAAATGTCACATGTTGCATGTGAGAAGGAAATTGAAGGAAAATAATTGAAAATGGAGAAAATAGAGGCCTCATTAATATAAAGGCTTATAAGGATGAGTTCACAACCTTTTGTCAGTTTTTTCTTGGAGCTCTCTCTATACTCTCCCTTTCTCATACTTTTGGACATAGAGCATTCTTAGAGAACTCTAGAATTGGAAGAAGAAAATGTAACGAAGGATAAAGAAAGAAAATGGAAGCAAAGAACAACCAAGGAATAACAATATCTAGTGGCTACAAAGGGATTACTTGAAGTTATCAAGTTCCATGTGTGATTTCCTTTCTAGTTTTGGCATGCATGATACATGCGTTTATGTATTCGGTTCTGTTGTTGTAATTGGCATGGGTTTTTCGAGGAGTGATAGTGGTTTTCAGCCTTGCCTTGTGATCCGAATTTAAGTAAGAATGCAACAAACTATAGATATAACCATAAACAAAGAGATGCAGTGGAAATAATACTTCATTTCATTACTATAAAATACTAAAATATGCTTACAAACAGAAATGGAAATTAACCTGCTTGGGTGCTGGTAGATTATCTCTAAGAAGAGATGCAACAACTACATGCCTCTGAATTGTGTTACAATGAGGCTCGAAGGCCTATTTATTGTTCAAAAACAATGGATAACTCTTCACATCCCAAAACCTAACCCTAGAAGATGAAACGCCAAATTGTGGGCCTTATTTTGGGTAAGTCGGTACATCAACTTCCTAGGGTCGTAACGTTTGCACCGCATATTTGCTTGATGCATACAATAGCTCGTTAGAAAGATCTACCCGAGAGCTACAACTTTGGGAAGAGAAACATTGGTCCGTGGACCTGTTTTGCTCCTATATTTCCCAGAAAACATCATTTAGGACCTCAAAATGGCTCCAAAAGTTCACAACCGAAAAAACTACTAAAAATAGTAAATTGTGTTACAATTACAGAAATTGAAGAACTAAAAGAGACAATTGTGGGGGTCCAAGTGGGATACATGGGTGGCCACCAGCGTCCACCTAGATCATTCCTCCCCACTTAGGAAACAATGACCCCTATTGCACTGAGTTCCTCCATCTACTAAACTTGGTCTGTGGTGAGTTGTTCTACAATCTTGGATGTGCCCAGTAATGGTGGGAGCATGGTCAAGGAAGGTACACATTGCACACTTGGTACAATCGAAGGAATGGGGGAATGTTATGCTCCAAATCATTGTTTCCCATATCTTGTTACTGGTGTAAGGACCATGTCAGAGTGGTCTGAGATTTTGATGGGCTCTTATAAGGCATTCTTTCTCCAGATGCAACCAGACTTTGTTGCCCACCTGAAGCTTGTGTGGTACCCATGTGGGTGAGGAGAAGTTGTTCCTGTGTTCTATCTTGATTGTATCCCTTTGTTGTTGCAACTACATGGAGGAACCATTAATGGGGTTCATGGATGTGCTGACGAGCTTCCTCTTACTTTGGGAGTGAACCAGATAGGAAATCAATTTCCTAGTCTGGGAGATGAGTTTGTTTCCTTTCTCGGCAATGATCAAAGAGGTCGCAGTAGGTGGGGCTACCTCCAGCATCCTGTATAATGAATTACATAAAGAAATAATGACATCACGAGGCCTTGACTCATACAGACCATGTCACCTCCAAAAGTATGACTGGCCTAATAGTACATCAAAAACATCCAGAGGTGTAACATCACACAATATCTCGTCTGTGAAGGGTTTGATGTTGTAAGGAAGGTGGCACTACTGGCGAACTTGGAGATCTCATCCTTGGTGGAGCCACCCAATATTGTATGGATGCATGTGTGGTGTATTCGGTAGGCCCAAACGGTTCACAACCTCTGCTGAAATGATGTTCTTTTGGCTCACACTGTGAACAATGAATTGCAGTGGCGAACCCTTCACCCACATCTGTGAGTGGAGGAGACGCTCCCCCTCCTCTGGATATTTGGGATTATTCTTCTAGATCTTGATAGTAGTAACAGTGGCGTTGGGCTCTGCATTAATGATCTACTTCCCTTTTCCATTCCCCTTGTTGTTATAACTCAAGGTTGGAACATATATTTAATTCTAAAGCTTTCAACTCTGCCACCAGCGACTGCTTGGTCAAACATTCACTTGTGTTCTGGGTGGGGTTCTTATTAAACTCAGACCACTTTATTATGTCCTTGTTCGACTTTGTTGTGTTTTTCTTTTCTTGTGCCTTCGACGGGTCGTCTTGGGTCACCCCACTTTGATTTTATCCTTTGGTCTTCGGATTGGTAGATCCAATATCTCCTTCTTTTGTTTGAACTTTTGCTCGATTTTGACAGCGTATCGGTACGACGTGCTGAGTGAGGAGATGTTCTGGAACTCCATCTCTTCCTTGATGTATCTATGTAGGAAGTCATGGTATTTTAGTACCATATGCAATGTAGAATCTTTGATACCCAGTTGTGTGCGAAGAGTATGAAAAATGTTTTTGAACCCCAGCACATCTTGGTCGTGTCCCTTCCATAGTGTGGTCCACCTTATGTATTTTTCCTCATAGCTTTTGATAGGGTAGTACTGCGCCCTCATGGCATCCCAGAAGAAATTACAAGTGGGTGCGGCTGAGAACAATGATTTTGTACTTTCATCCTTCTATTCCCAGTAGGTTTCCCACCAGTCCTTGACATGGGGTGCTGCCTTGAGAAGAGTGAAAACAATCTTTTCTAGACTCGAAAATTCATGAATAGAAAAATAATCATCTATTAGATATTACCATTTATCTATGGCATCTGTGTCTATTTGACCCTCGAATATGGGGATTTCAAAATTAACTTGTACCTTAAAGGGCATGGAATTTCCAGAGTAGCCGCTGGAAGCTGATGCGTTGCCTCTAGGTAGCCGCTGAAGGATCTATGTAAAGTTGTCCATAATCATGTTCCTTTCTCACTTGAGGGCTTATTAGAGCAATATTTTGATAAGATGTCCTACCCCCTCTTCTTTATTTTCATCCACCATGGGAGGCCATCAAGATTTGCGAGGCTAGTCTTGCAAAGGTTCGACCAGTTCAAGCCCTTACTCCTTATATCCCGACCTCGTTGGTGACATGCAAAGAAAAATAGAGAAAAAACATACTATTATGATACCACTGATCCAGATTTAAACAGGAATGCAACAAATTAAAGAGATAACAATAAACATAGAGATGAAGTGGAAATAATACTTCATTTCATTACTGTAAAATATTGAAATATGCTTACAAACAGAAATGGAAATAAACCAGCTAGGGTGATGGTAGCTTATATCTGAGAAGAGATGTGGCCGCTGCATTCCTATAAATAGTGTTATAATGAGGCTCAAATGCCTATTTATTGTTGGGAAACAATGCAAAACCCTTAGCATCCGAGAAAGCTAACCCTAGAAGATGAAACACCAAATTGTGGGGCCCGTTTTGGGTAAGTTGGTACATCAACTTCCTGAGGTCGTAACTTTGATACCCCATCTTCGTTTTACATGTACAATAGCTCATTGGAAAGATCTATCCAAGAACTACAACTTTAGGAAGAGAAACTTAGACCATGGACCCATGTTGCTCCCTGATTTCCAAAAAAATGTCATTTACGACCTCAAAATGGCTCCAGAAGTTGAGGAAGCAAAAAACTACTAAAAATAGTAAATTGTGCTACAACTATGGAAATTGAAAAACTGAAAGAGACAGTTGTGGGTGTCCAAGTGGGATAGGTGGGTGGCCATGAACATCCTAGTGGATGTACATTTGGTTTATTATGGCTAAGGGTAAATTGGCAAAGTCTTCGAAAAGGAAAGAGGCATTAATTGACATTCTATTTACAAAAATAATGGAAAATAGGACACAAGGAATGTGAAAGGTCACATGTTGCATGTGAGGAGGAAATTGAAGGAAAATAATGGAAAATGAAGAAAATAGAGGCCTCATTAATAAAAAGGCTTATGAAGATGAGTTCACAACCTTTTGTCAGTTTTCGCTTGGAACTCTCTCTATACTCTCGCTTTGTCATACTTTTGGACATAGAGAATTCTTAGAGAACTCTGGAATTGGAAGAAGAAAATGTAAGGAAGAATAAAGAAAGCAAAGGGAAGAACAATATCTAGTGGCTACAATGGTATTAATTCAAGTTATCATATTGCATGTGTGATTTCCTTTCTAGTTTTGGCATGCATGCTACACGCATTTATGTATTTGGTTCTCTTGCTATAATTGGCATGGGATTTTGGAGGAGTGATAGTGGGTTTTAGCCTTTCCTTTCCATTTCCAGATAGCCATGGTGTGATGGGGTTTATCTTAGTTGGTTTAGCTTGATTGCTTGATTGTTTTGAAACTGAGTGGGGTCATCTCAAAAGGAAAAACAAGGCCTAGAAATCCTTGGACTAGTGAAGGTGGGATTGTGGTAAAGCCTAAATATGTATCCAAGGGAATTTTTTTTTGAAAAACATAAATTTGTTGTAAAAAATGATATGAATAAATATTTTTATGTGTAGGTTCTGGAAGAGGAATTGTTTGTGAATTTGATTAAGGATGAACATAAACAAGCGATAGAGTAACCATTTCATGCTTATGAAGTGAAAAATAAGATAATGAAGCATACACATGTGGAATAAAATGAGGAAGGATAGAAGAATAAAAAGACAACTTTCTCTCAAGTCGTCCCTGTTGGGTGCAGGAATTGTAGTTAAGCAAGCTCATTTCAACACTTAATTTGTCAACCCGGGGTTTTGTAAACTTCAAGGCGTACCACAAGAAATCTAAAGAAATGATATGAACCTTCTCTAACTGTATTCCTACTTCTTAAACCACAAATTTATAGAATAAGAAAGGATATTGATCAAGTGGAAATTCATAGTCAAAGAAAGTTTGGTGCTAGAATAAATGAAAAGTACTTTTCGAGAAACAGAAATGGATTACTTATTTATTGTGAACAAATTAAGTAATGAAATGACCCTTTATATTTTCATTCAATGTGATAGTATGATAAATAAGTTATTCAATGTATCTGTTTTCTTTAAAGATATTCTTGTTTTCACTAAATTGTTATTCCTGTAGTACAACAATGTTCCTGTACCAGAACTTTATGCCTGCACTCGAGTGAGATTTATATACCATAATGATGTTTTTTAAGCGTACCACAAGAAATCTAAAGAAATGATATGAACCTTCTCTAACTGTATTCCTACTTCTTAAACCACAAATTTATAGAATAAAAAAGGATATTGATCAAGTGGAAATTCATAGTCAAAGAAAGTCTGGTGCTAGAATAAATGAAAAGTACTTTTCGAGAAACAGAAATGGATTACTTATTTATTGTGAACAAATTAAGTAATTAAATGACCCTTTATATTTTCCTTCAATGTGATAGTATGATAAATAAGTAATTCAATGTATCTGTTTTCTTTAAAGATATTCTTGTTTTCACTAAATTGTTATTCCTGTAGTACAACAATGTTCCTGTACCAAAACTTTATGCCTGCACTCGAGTGAGATTTATATACCATAATGATGTTTTTTAATTGTACTAAAGTTTTGACCTTCGTGCAAGAGTTCTAAGCCTCTGGGTTGTTAGTGCCAGTATTGTCTACCTGTCACAAATGATCAAATATGATTTTACCAAGACTCTCAAGAGTCTCAAGGTCAAATTGTATCATGTCACTAGGTTTATAGAGTAGAATTTGGTCACTCGCTAGTTTGTCTAGGAATCAACATTATTTTGGAAAAATCACACATGCTGGACACCTACCTCACTCATATGATGGAATCATAATAAAAATAATCTTTCATTATATCAGTCATCATCAATACCATTCCACTCAGTCTCATGTCTTCATTAATTCATTAGGGTTTCAAGGTCCAACATCATCATGTGTAAATCTAGCATTAAATGAATCATGATAAGTAATTATTTAGCATAAGTTTGATGAATTTTCTTAAGTTTTTCATGGTTTCAATCTCAAGGGTTCTAGAAGAAGAAGTCCCACTATTAAAAAGGTAAAAATCAACTCAGGTTTTAGCTCTCTAAAGTGCCTCAGTTTTAAAGGTGAAAAATCATGGTTTGCAAAAGGTATGTGGGGTCCATTTCTATTCAAAAGGGAATCAAACTTGCCTATAAAAACCTGAAAGTTCCCAAAATAATTTCATTTCCCTTCTATTATCCTTTATTCATCAAGCTCTCCCCTCCATTGGCAAGAAAAACATGTGTTTCTAGAAAAATTTCGTCAAACATTGATAGTATTGCACTCCTAGATACTCTGCTACACTTGTGAGGCTGGTGTTGTGCTTCTAGACATTGCATTGCACTTCTAGACACTTCGTTGTGCTTCCAGAAACTACACTTTGCTTGTGCCAGAATATCACGAAACCCTTCAAATATCACCAATATTCAACTTTGGAGCTTGCAATCTAATTTTTTGCTAATCTAAGATTGTCTACAAGTAAGTATAACACTTTTCTTACCCTTTTCCTTTAGCAAGAAGACCTCAAATGCAAGTTCTCTTCATCTAGGATTTTTGGTAAAATTTTCATTCTTCAAATTAGTGTATATGATGGTTTGTCTAGTTTTTATATTCTAAACATGTAAATTTTCCACCTCACACCTATGTACATGTTTAAAATATATTTAGACTCACTAAACAACCTATAAAGCATCAAATTGCCTCACCTATAATTAAACCCTAGCTTATACCTAGCAGTTGGAACAAATTTCTTGGAAGCTTTGTTTTTCAATTTCTTATAAACATTCTTTCCCTCATTTCATTTCATTAAGGTTTGATAATTTTGTTTCAGTCCCTATCCATCTCCTGAAAGTTTCCCTACCATTATTTTCATTCATCAAACCCCTCATTTCATATTTTTACTCATTCCTCACTATTTTTTCCATTTTCCTAATTCTACGGTTTCTACCATCATGGAGCGAGGTTCTTCACTAGAGAGGAAAGAACACCACCAAGGAGGAAGAATCCTCAGATATGAGCCTACCAACTGCAATGAAATCAACTCATCACCCTTAATCAAGCAGTGTTTTGAAGATGGAAATTGTCTAGAGTTTTGCAAAAGGGTATGTGAAGTAGGTTTTCATGAACAATTGATAGATTGGATCGCCACTCATCTAAAAGGGGAAAGGGCCATCATAGATGGGGTTGAGTTTACATTTTTTGTGGCTCTTATTTCACTTGCTATAGGGATACCTAATCATGGAGAGTACTTGTTTAATGACATGAATTTGGATCTTGAACATTACAGGTCCTTCTTGAAACCACCCTACATGGAGACCCATACACACATCATCCCATTTAGGTACCTGTTGGAGAAGTATGCTCCCTTAATGAACGTTGTCATGAAAATTTTCACCCATGAGGGAATGATTTATAGATTGTATGCGTATGACATCGAGCTTCTAATGCTCTTCACATATCAAAAACCTCTCAACCTTTGCAATTGTCTGTGTAGAAGCCTTGTCAAAATGTCTGAGAAGGTACAGGTGAAAAACAAAGAAAACTACCTGAGTCATTTTCATCATAGCTTGATAAAGATTATAGTTCTCCATAAGCTTGCAAAGAAAAGTATGACAAGGGATTCTTTCATAGAAATAACTTTAAAATGGCATGAGACTAATGTTTCAGTTCAACATCCAAACATACCAACACAGTAGATGGAGGTAGGATCGTCAGGCCAATCAATGGAGGTTCCTAAGGCGCCTAGACCTAAGGTGACTAAAATATATCAAATAAGAAAAAGACTTGTATTTACTTCTCATGTTGAGAAAGGGATGAAGTCTTCTACATCAGCAAAATAGGGATTACAGGTACAGGATGAAGACTTAACTGAGCATGAATTTGAGTTGGTGGACATGGAAATAGAAAGCGAGCCTTCAAAAATGCAACAGATAATCAAATAGAAATATTCTTAGATCAGAGAACTAATGGACAACATGGCAAGGGGAAGGTTTGTTATCCCATTCCTAGAACAAGAAAAGAGTGAGCTAAAACCTAGACAAGTCATCATGGAGAAAGAGTAAGCTAAATTGTTGCAGCAAGAAGAGAAAAGAAAATAAGCATTAGAGCCTATTTAACATTAGGAAACTAAGAAACAAGGCAATAAGAATAGGCCAAGGACCAATTGGCTGAAGAAGGCATTCAAGGAGGAGAAATAACACATTTTACTAGATGAAGACCTAGACTTGGAGAACATAATTTCTTTAGAGATCAATCAGGACAAAGCATATTGGTTAGGTAAGGTCAATGACCACTTGTAAAATCTTCTTAACAAACCCAATAGAGACAAATAGCTACTAAGGCACATGACACATCACTATCAAACCATGAATATGATATATAATATCAAGCTCAAACAGTTGGAAAACAAGCTAAAAAAAACCCTAAAGGTAAAAAATGAGATGGATAACTTAGAGATGCTTGATGAAGCATCCATGAGGGCTTTAAATACATAATTTCACAACTCATGAACACTTTTGAAAGAATTCTGAGCATTTTTGGTTTTTTGTTTATTTTGGCGCCAAATTAAAAGAATTGGCGAAGACATTGTGCATTCTCCTCAGACATCGAAATGATAAATGGTTTGAAGTCTTGGAAATATCATGAAATCCTCTCAAAACCCATTTCATCATATTTCTCAAAGATGGCCGAAATTTTGAGAAAAGGGAGAAAAAGGGGTAAAGCGGTCAACATTCTAACTGGTGCCGCGCTTTTGGAGACACCTTAGTGAATGAATTTTTGAACGCCTTCCCATGGGAATAATGTAAACTTTGAAACGGGAACTATAAACTCAAAATGGGAACTCTGGCAAAAAAATGCCAAAAAAACATAAAAAACAATGCTAAAAACGAAAAGTGTGTATACTGGAACAATGGTTTTTGTTTTTTTAGGGACAATTTTGAACAATTTTGAAAATGAAAATTTTGTGCAAAATACAGCTTGAAAACGAAAAAGTGATGATACTGGAATGATGATTTTTTTTTAGGGTCAATTTTTTTTTTAGGGTAACTCCCCCCACCCGCAAATCGGCCAGCCTCCTCGCCCCCTCCCCTCACTCTCCACTATCTCTGCCCCCTCTATAACCCTACCCGTCTGCTCCCCCTCTCAGCCCCCCTTCCCCTCACCCCATGCACCCCCTTCCCCAACCTTCCCTTCCCTTCCATCGACCCCCTCACGCGCCCCTACGCTACGAGACCCTCACCCTACCTGCCCTACCCCCATCCCCTCATGCCCCCCTCGCGCCCTACCCGACCCTCACCCTACCCTCAACGCCCTCCCCATGCACCCCCTCACGCCCTCCCCACCTTGCATAAAATAGGAGAAGGAAAAATGCACTTCAATGTTGTCTTTTAGTAGCTTCCCAACTTTAATGCACCTTCATGGTGATGAGGGTTAACAATTGGTTATTTTCTTGGCACCCACACTTGTATGGTGATGAGATATGGCCAATGGGTTGTGCAATTACTTTCCTTCTATTAAATATTATTTCCATGTTATAGACTTACTCTTGGAGGATGAAGGCATTTCGAAGCAATAACTCAAACTGAAGAAAAAAGCCTATAAAAAGGAAGGAAAACCCTAATCTTTAATTGAGTGCTCCACTTGTTCATGAGACTATTTTTGTAAAGAAAACATAGCATTGTTTGTGTTAATGGTTTCCACTACAAATTTATGTAATCATCACTTGTACAATTGATTTTTTTGTTTTAATTTATCCTATACATAATGTACTTATAATTATGCAATATTCAACTTTATGTTTCATATACTTCGAATGTGATTATAAATAGGTTTTGGAATGGACACTAATTCTGTTTTTTCAATATTAACATATGATAAATTTGAGACATCTATATCTACACAGTTTAAAGTGATCCTCATTTATATGGATTACATTTTTTTATGAGCTCAACGTGTCACTTATCAAATATAACTTGAGGGAGAATAGCATTCCATTCCACAATCACTCTTGCTAAACCCAATTAAATAAATAGATTACACACCAATAAACATCAACCAACTCTCACTTTCCTCATCAATGATGTAAAAATATATATAGCCTATTAAATGTGTTTACTGACTCTCACTTTCCTCAGCAATGACGTAAAAATATATATAAACTATTAAACGTGGACAATTAAAGTGACCTTACTTATGTAAACATGCAACTAAGAACATAATAGATACATATTTCTTTAAATTTAAATTTTAAGTTTTAAAAGAGGGAACAAAATATAATTATTTAAGGTTATTTATTTTTAATGTTTGATTCCAACAACAGTGGAAATATATATATATATATATATATAATATCCATGATGAGTCGTTATCACCTCACATGTTTTAACATTTTGAACCCTGTAACTATGCCAATGACTACCACCACTTAGTGTTGCTTACAGAGTGGAACCAAGAACACAGGATTTCATAGCACAACATGTTGAACCCTGTAACTATGCTAATAACTACCACCACTTAAAGTTGCTTACCAAGTGGAACCAAGAATAGAGGATTTCATAGCACAACTTATGAACTTGAAATATATATTAACATGCACAAGGCTTAAAACAATTAAAAAGAAAATTACCAATACATCTTAAAATTTAAAGTGGTGCTACATTTTCGAAGTCAATGCTAAAATTTTATCTTTTTATGTCAAACATTAAAACTTTAGAGTTAGGAATTTTGGAATTTATGAAACAAATGAAAAATAGGGTTGAAAAACAAAAATAGAATTTAGAGTTTGGAATTTCGGAATTTATGAAACGGATGAAAAAGAAGGTTGAAAAACAAAAATAACACTGAACGATCCCATTACAGTGATAACTTTACTTCAATGAAACCGTACCAATTTGGTGCTAAAACAGACACTGTGAATCACTATGGGAAAACATAGCTAGTTTTTGATCTTCTATGCATATTTTTAATCACTTTGGTGAAAATACAACTAGTTGTTAGCAAGAAAGTTAAACCTACACCATACTTTTGTTGTTCGTAACGTTTAAACCTTTAAATTTTTTCATTTTTTCATTCAAATCCCTAATGGTTTTCTGACACCAAGTTGCAATGTTTGGGTCAAATTTCAATTCCCACGCTGTCCAATAATGCAAATCTTGCATCAAAGTAACCACTGATGGCTTCCCATTCTGCTGCACTGTAACAAACACTCCATTCTCCAATTACTTGATAACGCTTACAAATGTCTCCAGATTAGGAGTTGGTTTGCCTGGGAGAATGATTCATCAAAAATTTTGGAAAATACTCCTCTCTTAGTTGCTGGCTGATTCTGAGAATCGGCCAGCCTAGCAGGTTGGCGGGCCGCTGGGGTGGTGCTGGGTGGGCCACCCAGCCCAGCCTACGCCACCCAGGCCCTGGGGTGGTGCTGGGTGGGCCACGCCGCCCAGGCCCGCGCCACCGGGTGACACGGCCGGCCCTCCCGGGAGGGGTGGCTGGCCGATTCTCAGAATCGGCCAGCAACTAAGGGCGGAGTATTTTCCAAGAATTTTCATAAATCATTCTCCAGGTGCCGAAAAGCTGCCGCTGCGAGCTGCTAGATTTATCGAATGCCACCATTGACAACAGTAAGAGCCACTGGCTAGGTGGCGTTTGTGTCTCCACTTCCATGAAGCGTTCGTCTCAGACATTCAACCTCCTTAGCCCGGCGGCGCAGCTAGAGCAACTTTGAAGCCGAGTGGAGGTACTTCTTTGTCCCCGTCGATTCACAACTCTAGACACTGTTGGGGAGCGCCATGTTATCTCCTTGCCGCACCCCCACCATAGGCGGCGCTATCGTTCGAGCGGCTAGGCGGCGCTATCGTTCGAGCGGCAGTGGTGGACGTGTTCCAGTTCGCGTGATTCTTAACCTGTTATCAATGAAATGAAACACTAGTGATTCTTACAATGTTGGACCTGACAATCACCAGGGCTAAGAATATAGCGCCAGGATGTTGCATGTTAATTGGCACTTTGTTTAAAATAAAAAAGATGGAAATTACGCGCTAACACAGTGTGTACTGCATATATGTAGTTCGATGCATTCACCGTCACTGAAATAAAGCAACCTTAAGCTCTTAATCCTCATCTCACTGCATAAGTTCAATAAACTCCTGTAGAAATTATGTTATCGGTCAAACTCAAACCGAAAAATTTTCATTGGACATATTTTCCTATGAAACCCAGTAAAACCACTTCAAATATTTTAGAAATTTTCAAAGCATTAATTTTATTTATACATTTATAAACAGATTTTAAATCAGAGGAAAAATTATAATCCTACCCATTATTTTTTATAAAACATATAATAATAAAATTACCATTTTAATTCATCTAAAACTCATACATAAACATAATCTACCGAAGTGCTTGATGTGGTGGCGTCGAGGAGTCAAAGGCTTGCATTTCCAAGTGTCCACGATTCACTGACGAACTCCCGAGATTGTGTTCATTTATCCGAAGAAAATTCATTAAAACAGTTAAGGTCAATATAATGATTACATTGTCAACTAATTGCATACTTTTGCGTTTAGGTTTTCTCATTTAAACGGGCTTCGAATGTGTAACATTATGGTTGCTTGTTAAGTTCCATGAAATGAAGATGAAAATGGGTTCTTCTTTGATTTTAATGATTTCTAAATTTAAATTTAAAGAATGTGAGAAGCTTGAGTACAATGAAATTAGATCTACTGGTTTGTTAATTTGATTATCAAAGTGTTGGGTCTTATTAGTCCCTGCCTCCGGCATAGTAGGGACTATAGCATTCGATATGGTGTTGACCAACTATTAAATCACTTTGACCGATTAATATGTTCGGTACATTTAAGGTTTAAACCAATGTTTCAAATAAAATGTTTGGGGCAACAAATTTTTATCCAATGTTTTTGTTTGGAGGTCTTATTGCCGACCTCACGTCCCCCGATGCTATTTCAGTAAGGGCAAATTGTTTTATCATAAGTTTTTCAAAAAAATGTGGAAGTATGGCTGTATATGGTAAGAGACACGCATAGATTGCATGCAGTCCAGGTGTCTAGGTATCGCACACCCTCATTCTTACTGATGCTTCGAGAGGAAATGGCTCTACCGCCTGGTTTTCTGTAATACACTAGGATTTCATCTTTTCTCAATTCCTGTGTGGTGTATCAACATTCCAGTCTCGTGAATCTATGGTTGTCGTTGATGGCCTGTGTTTTATCTGATATCGCTGCCATTGACGTTGGGCATGGTGGCTGCCACGCTCAAGTATTTCGCTGGCCCGGAGGTTCCTCGATACGTTCCGTTCACCGTTGGCTATGCCTGGTTCTGTTCTTTATCCATAATTATATTCGTGCCGGCCGATATCTGGACCGTAAGTTTCTTCTTTCTCAAATCCGCAGGGTTTCTTAATTCTTTGGTTTTGATGATTTCAATTGCAGGCTTCTGATCTCTGGTTTCGGCGACTGTTGTGAAAATTAAAACATATATATGTGGTTGGTTCGTTTTGTCCTTACCAAATGGTTCATAAATACGATCAATTATGAATAGTAGCTTCAATGGCCATGTAAAATGTTCCTCTGCTGTTCTTTATTTTCATATTTGAATTTCCCTATGCCCGTGGCATTGTTCAATCCATACATTTAACACGCGCTTCTTGAAATTTGAATATTTACTGGCTGCTTATCGCCGGGCTTCATGCGAATAGTCTATAATATCTAAACCTTTGCCAACCTTTGGCAAGCAGTTCGCTGACGATTTATTTTCCTTTCATAGTATCAAATTTACGGTGAATCTCATTATCCATGGTAAAATTTATTACTTAATTTGTTCAACAACTATTGCGAGATTGTTTCAGTTTTCGGTGATTCTCAAAGTCAAGCTCAAACCAAAAGTTGTTTCAGTCCTTTTGCTTGCAGCCACAGGGATTTGTCTAGTTTGGCTCATGCACTCGTAGGATAGAAGTAATTGTATAGTAGAAAAAAATCCCTAATCTTATGATTCCGTCTCTCGCACTTTGGTTTTGACTGTAAAATTCATTAACAACCTTTTATTATTTTCTATTGGAATGTATCATATGTATGTACATTTGTGAGTATATGTCAGTATGGCTGTGGGCCATTTTCTGCCGTCTGGCTAAAGACTCTTTCAACTTCAATTTTTCTCTTTGTATGGCTTAGGGTTTTAAGGTTCACATCTTATAATATAGTTTGAAGACAATAAACAGTTTGTCCTTTATTTTTTTTCTGTAGAAAAGAATGAAAATGTAACGAGTTCCTTTTTCGGTTATCTCATTACCTTGAAGCACGAACATAAAGAACTTATACTTACACGTAGTTTATTGAACCCTCAAATGGTCTCGGTCTGATTTCGCACAGTGCATCGGTAATTCAAAGGATTTTTTTTTGTGTCTGAAGAATTAATTGCTTGGGTTTGCTGACAATTTGATGTATTCGATCTGTTTTGTTGTCCGGCAGGAATGAAGGATTCGAAGGAATTTGCCGTTGAGCTGTTCGATGCTCTGGCTCGCAGGCGACGGCATAACGCAGACCGTATAGCATCTATAAGCATAGATGAGTTGCAGGATTTCTGGTCGCAGATATCCGACCAGAGTTTTGATTCTCGTCTGCAAATTTTCTTTGACATGTATGATTTGGATTTTACTTTGAATTTTATGGTTTATTTAATACTTCATAATAAAGAATCGCTAATTGAGATGCTTCAATGAGTTATTGGAATGATTTATATATATTTTTGGCCGTCTATTAAAAATTTGAACATTAAATTTTTCATTATTCATATAATACTTCATAACAAAACGATTACCAATTGAACGGCTCCCTGGGCAATCGGAATTGAGCAATGAAATTAAGGAGAGTTTTCAGTTTCAAAATGTAATTTTGTTGCTTATTAGAGTTTTATATTTATTGTTACCCACAGGGTCGATAAGAACGCCGATGGAAGGATAAATGAGGAAGACTGAGAATCTGTTCATGGGATTTGTGTATATGGTTGGAATTGAATATCCATTAGACCCTTTTTAACAATGTTCTGTGATAGTACAGATTATAATGCTCAGTGCCTCTGCAAACAAGTTATCGAAATTGAAAGAGCAGGCAGAGGAATACGCTGCCTTGATAATGGAAGAGCTTGATCCTGAAAAATTGGGCTACATTGAGGTAATTGACTGGTTTTTAATGTTAAATTCATGATGTTTTAGGATCGAATATTGCGACATGGCTTCTAATTAACTGATTTTCAGTGATAAATCCATGGCGTTTTAGGACCTTATATTGCTATATGGATCCTCATTGACTGATTTTGGTGTTAAATTCACGAAATTTTAGGACCAAATATTGTGATATGGGTTTTAATTAGTAATGTGATTCCGTGGCTTGCAGTTATGGCAGTTGGAGACATTGCTGCTGCAGAGAGATACTTATATGAATTACAGCCAACCCCTGAGTTTCACTAGCCAAGCTCTGAGCCAAAATCTTGCCCTTAGGAAGAAGAGCCCATTTCAGAAATACAGGCAGAAGATCAGATATTTTTTTGACGAGAATTGGCAAAGGGTGTGGGTTATTGTCCTCTGGGTAATGGCAATGGCGGGACTTTTCACATGGAAATTCATTCAGTACAAGCACAAATATGCTTTTCAAGTAATGGGCTACTGCCTGCTCACTGCCAAAGGCGCTGCTGAGACATTGAAGCTCAATATGGCGCTGATTCTATTACCAGTGTGTCGTAATACAATCACATGGCTGCGTTCTACAAGACTTGGATGGATTGTGCCCTTCGATGACAACATCAATTTTCAAAAGGTATTATTTGGCGAGCAGCTTTTGAATTGTACATCTTTCTTTGTGGGATAAGTTGTATTGTATTGGTCTGAAACAACACTTAAATTACTTTTACAATTCTAAATATCTTCTCTATTGATTTTTTTAATTTATTTATCACATTCAAATTATTTGGGTTCACGTTTCATTTATTACATTCAAATTATTTGTGTTCACGTTTAGAACCAGCCAGGGTGTTTATTTTCAACCTAATAAAATGAAATATTATTCATTTTTATTATTCTACCATTTTAAAGATGAATTATATTAATTGATTCTAAATCAACACAAATATCATAAACCACACTCATTAGTTCCAAAAAAAATCAATAATTGCAGAAGGCAAGTTTTGTAAGCAATTGCAAATGATGGAAGAAATAATAGATGTTGACAGTTACGAATTCAGATTACAATGCATTTTGCCTGAAGCATGTAGGCCACTCAAGAAACTGGCCTCATAGGTATTTTGTTACTATGTAATATTTGCATCAACTATCCTCATAGCTATTTTGTTACTATGTAATATTTGCATCCACTGTGAAATGATTTACATCTCACTGCCTTGAGCGACTTATATGAATTACTTATTTGTGGTTCAGTCCATTTATTCCTTGACCTCTGCCTCCCATCCTCTCCAAACTTGGGACAATTTCCGCCAGGCCAACTTTTCCAAGTTCTGCAATTCCCTGCAGACCCCTGCAGACCCCGGCAGGGACTACCGCCACGGCAGTGGCTCCTTGTTGTATTTCTAAATTTACTGTGTCGCCAATTTGATTCTCAAAGCGTTGGACTCTTCTTGTGTTTTCTAAATTTAAATTGAAAAAAAGTGAGAAGCCTTATCTTCCCGTATTTCTAAATTTAAATTTAAATAAAGTGAGAAGAATTATGGTATGCACAATTATTGCTTTGTGTAATTTTGATATAAAAAATTAAATAAAGTGAGAAGGTGGTGGTATTTAAATTATTTAACAATTAAAAAATTACAAAGTGCGCTATCCCTTTCCGTGCAATTATTTTGTCTCTTCGAACGTGGAAACTACCAAGTGGGATTCTGAATTGGTTCAACAAAATTTAGAATTGATTCAACCAACAAAATTTAGAATTACTTCAACAACCGATTATTCCCCACCACATTAGTAAATCGACTCTCCGTAGAATTCTAAATCTACTCGTCTCTGGTCTCCTTTATCCAAATATGTGAACATCCCTAACGCAGTATTTGTTGCAGAAATTCCTGAACATTTTTGCACAGTATTTGTTGCAGAAATCCCTGAACATCCCTAATGAAATATTTGTTGCAGAAATCCATCAGGAAACCCTGCTCAGCTACCTTCATTTCTGAACCGCAACGCTGATTTCATTTGGTAACTGTATCTCACACTGTTTCTGAAAACGTGGAAATTTCAGAATTGGTTCACTAATTGTCATTGATTTGGTAGAATCCAGTAAATCTATCACCAAATTTGAGTCGGAAAATAGCGCCTTTATTAAATTTTATTTTCGACTTGCCTTCTTCCGGTTACCAAGTAGACTAGACACAATATCTTGTTTAATTTGTTTCTATACTCGAAGGAATATTGTTTGCTATGGTTTTAACATCGGAAATGTTGGAACTACTACACCTACATGCAGACTCTCAGTTAGAGCATGCAGCTGCATGCAGACTTTTAGTTAGAGCATGCAACTGCATGCATACTCTTAGATAGAGCATGCAATTACATGCAACTACTACACATCTACATGCGGACTCTTAGTTAGAGCATGGGATTGCATGCAAGATTCCTTTTGCATGATTTACTACTTGATTTGCTCCTTCTTTAACTCCGCAACTGACTAGTTATCTCCGGAACTTGTTGTAGGTGTTGAGTCTTCTCATTGATCACCACTATAGTTCATTACCTTGAGATCTTCACCCAGTAATGCTATATCATGAGCATTGTAACATATTTTCTAATGAATCATTCTTTTCTTCTTTCGATTTTCTTTTAGTGTTTTTGCTCTGCAAAGCTGTGTGTTCAACCTTTACTAGCTAGATTCATCTGTGCAGGTTTTCTAACACATTTACATGGTATCAGAGCCCACATGTTGCTAGATAAAAGTGCACCAGTACTTTATTTTGCAAGTATTACAGCTCGGAGATCGAAGATTGACAGAAAAATGGAGTTTCCCAAAGCATCGATCCTAATACCGTACAACTATCATGAATGGAAGGACCAAATGGCTCGATACTTTCGTCAAAAAGGGTTGTACAGGATTACCATGGCTACAGAAGTGGAACCCACTTCAGCCATAGAGAAATCCAAGTATCTCAACCGTATTGATGAGGCCCACGGATCCATATGCATGTGCATCTCTCCAGAGTTGAAGTTTCATCTATCTGCTTGCAATACTCTTAATGAGATTTGGAAAAAGGTTGAAGATATCTATGGGAAACAAGATGAGATGAAAAGACATATGCTCGAAGTGGAGCTGCTATCATTGGATCCACGAAACTATGATAGAATTCAAGACTTCTTCACCAAATATAATGATCTATTGCTGCAACTCAAGGGTTGTGGAATTGACAAATCCAAGGAGGAGAGTCGCCAAATTCTCTCTATTATGTCAAAGCTCGGACCGGAATACTCCGTCTTTGTGTCTACATTTCATTCAGTAAGGCTCGCAACAGGTAAATCCTATACTATGCCTTCTCTCCAAGAATTTATGGAGTCCCTTATTTTTGAGCAAGATAAACTCATTGGCATGGGGAAAATCAAGCCTTCAAAAGCGCATGCACTTGCTGTGCATGATAGCAGCCACAATAAACATCACAGATCTGATTCAAGTCAGAAAAATCAGCAGCAAAAAGACAAAGGAAAAGCGTATTCCCATCCAAAGAAGGAAGGGTACACCAAGCCCTTCAATGACTCCTCCGGCTCGAGAAATGAGAAAGGGAAGAAAGGAAACAGATGCACCTACTGTCAAAGAGGATTCCATCCAGAATCTTCTTGCATGAAGAACAAATTGACCAAATGGCAGAAATCCTTCAGAAGCACAACCTTGGGGATCATATCCCTCAGGGCGCCAAGAAGAAAACTGAGGATCCGCCACACGGGAGAG
>APFE030172677.1:65938-128769 GCA_000404065.3 Pinus taeda
GAGGAGGAGAGAGGGGGTGTTTGGGTGGGTGGGCTTGGGGAAGACGTGGGGTGCAAACGCTATTTGAGGAAGGGGTGGCGGGTAGGCCGGGAAGGGGTTGCTATGCATTCAATGTTTGTAATATGTGATTTTCGCATTAATTTTTAAGTTAATCATTATTTTTTGAAGAAAATGTGATTATTATTATTTTTTGACATTAAATTCATAAAAAAAACTATTATTTAACTATTTTTAGTTAAAAGTTTCGTATAAAAAGTGTGATTTTCACATGTCAATTGTAACAAAATATTATCAAAACGTTTAGTTTTGTAGTTATATTTATGTTAAAAATGGCTATTTTTATGTCCATTGTTAGAAAATATTGTTTTTAGAAACAATTATTTCTTGTGGATTGAAAAATTAGTTAACGATGTATAAATATGTAGAATATTGAAAATTCAAAATATCGACCTTCTTCTTTACATATGCAAAACAATAAAAACCTCACTACAAAAAAAATTAAAATTAAAATAAAAACAAGAAAATATGAAGAAAAAGAACACCAAAAATTATTAAATTTACAAAATAATTATTTACATTTTATACATTACAAAATAAATAAATAAAAAAGTCTTTCAAAAAAAGGACCTAGTGTAGAATTACCATGTTTCTAAGTCAACATAAAAAACACTACCATTCTAAAACACAATATACATAAAAAAATCTATAGTGCCAAAAACTATGCTCTAAAAAACACGTGTGTTCTGCATCAGCCCTTTCAAAATCGGGTCACTTTTTTGCAATCTCTACAAAATGGGTAACAATATGAGTTCTCGCTTCAAAGTTTACATTGTTTGGGTAATTTTAAAAAATTCAAGGTTTTCTGGAAACTATACTTGAAAATCTAGTTGACCATTCTTTCAGATATTTATTTTAACCTCAAAAAGGCACCTTAAAGTGGGCTCAAAGTTAGTGTTGCCCTTCTGCAAGTTTTTTTGTTTTTCATCTAAATTGCACTATCTAAATTTCCTATTTTTCAGTTTGTCATGGTCAAAGTCAAAACTCTTGATGTAATTGAAGTCAATTCGAGGTCAGATGATGTAATAATGAATAAATATACATGATAGGTTGTTTTAATGGTTTATTAGTCTTCATTAAGGAAGAAAAATCCAAAAAAAACTTTACCAGAAGTGTTTGTATTTGACCTTCTCACTCTCACTTGTTGGTTGAGAGAATCTTGGAAATAGTTCCACCGCCTAGGAATTGGACTCTTGAAGGTCGGGAAGAGGTTCAATTGAGTTAATATGTATCATTTCTCATTCATAGAGAAGGGTTGGACTTTTTTGTAGAAGGCTTGTACCTTATATTCTCTTTAGCTATAATAGGAGCAGTTGCAACTATATTTCAGGAACTCTACTTTAGTGAGTCTATGGTGTTGTTTTATTTTAATATAAGTTTCTAATGGATAAATCATCTGCCTTTACATGCTTTATCTTCTTCCTATTATTTTCCTTGCAGTTATATGGACATAAATCTTGAATTTAAGATCTCTTTATGTGGAATTCGTACTTTCATTTCATTTCTTCTGAAGCTAATGAATTCATGCTTTCACATGATCATTAGTTTCTTTTAAGCTCATAAATCTATACTACATTGACAAACACACTAATTTCACCATAACACATTGATATCTAGATCCTATTTATACTTGTCTCTGTATACTTGAAGCCTAGACCTAATTACTTGCTCTAAACCCTACTCCAACAAACTTAAAACCCTAAATTCACAATTACTCAAAACAAACTTACATATATAGAACCTTGTTCTTTATAGTTATTCATTGATAAATCCTTTGAGATATCCCTCTGTAGTTTAATAGGGGTAGCTACTACGCTGAAAGTTGTCTAAGGTTACATCTTTTGATCTCCTTATTAGCCTAAGAAATTGTAGAGGATAACACGAGCTAGAACACTTTGATCCTATACTAGATATGAGGTCCTTGTAATAGATAATCAATATTTTTGCACTTGGTTCCTAGAGTAATTTTGAAAAATAAAAAATCATATAAAGTGAAATAGAGTGAGAAGCAAACCAAATTTTGAAAGTGAATTCTCACAAGAAGAAAGATGGTTCAAAAAAACTTAGATTTAAGACAAGAAATTATTTTAAGAAGTTAAAGAAAATATTTCTTTAAAAAAAAACTCTTCTATATAACTACGAAAATCATCTGGTTGTGTGGATCAGACTTTTCCTAAGATAACTGTGCATGTAATTTAGATCTTCCCTTTTATGTTTTAGCTCAAGGTGTTCATTCAATAATTAATCAAGAAATTAATTCCTTTCTTTTAAAGTGTTAAATATGTAAGTTACTATAACATTTATTCCATATTCATCACAACATAATTAAATCTTAAGTGAAACCTTAGATATCAATATTTCCATTAGTTTAGAAACAAAAATTAACAGGAAGGAATAAAGAAATCTTGGGAATAGAAAGGAGTAAAAGACTTGTGAAACTGAACCAATGAAATCAACTTGAAAAATAAAAAATGCACTAGTATAGGCAGTGTTCTTGTATCGATCTTTTAGAAATGAAATCAATCATTAAAAAGAAAGCTTATGTAAATTGAAATCAAATGCTTCTAAGCTTGCACACCACAGATAAGTAACACAATAAATATAAATGAAAGAAAACCTATAACTTGTGAGAAAGATCAAAATAAATAACAAATTCATGTCTGCACTCTAAAATAAATTAGCACACATTTAAATAGAGGGAGAATGAGTTGGGTTGGTCGGGAACTGACCAACCAACTCATTTACCTATTAAGAAATCTACAAATGCAGTTGGTCAAAGATTCATCACAACTTAAATAGAAAATGAAACTACATACTGGCGCATTCCTTTATATTAGTTCCAAAAGCAAAAATACATATTGGATCTGAAATTGAGCTGAGAGAGGAAATACTCCAAAATAACTACAATATCTTAACAAAATTTTACCATGGAATCGCTCTCTAATTCATTTAATAATTTTACATTAAATACAAGCCTTCAGGCCTATGGGTGTAGAAAAATCACAATAGTAGCTTAACTAAACCTTTCGGTTTTTTACAAAATGCTAATCTCAGGTCATGATCTTCATCCGATAATTTCTCTCCATCTTCGAGCCCAACTTGAGGTCATCTAATCCTTTACCAATGATATGTGTTGGTTGGTGAGTTGTCATGGGAGTGCAGGAATCCGCCAGCGAGTGTAGGAATCCTATCAATGCGTTGTCACTAGAGTGCAGGAATCCGCTAACTGGTGCAAGAATCCTACTTGCACTCGACCATACAATCACAATTATTAATACATTTTCTTATCCAATACTTTAGGAAAAACAAATATTAGTTGCAAGGATAACTAAAGGTATAAAATAAACTAAAAAGTAATTAAGTCCATGAAATTTTTTTAATTATGAAAATACAAAGAGGTTGTAGGAGTGTGCATGATTTTAGAGAAAAGTATAGGAATGAGTAGGTTCTTAGGTTAACACATGAGTTTATGTCATGTGTCTAAAGTAGGATAGAGGTTAAAAAATAGGACAATTTAGCCTACCAACATCCTCCCATCCCTATTTTGTTGTGTGTCCTCATAGAACCTTTACTTACTGCAAAAAAACAAAACAAGGGTGCCTTCTTTCAGTCTTGTATTTGTATGCTAATTCCTACTTTCATTGTCTTCCTTTTCTTGCATTGAGCCTTCTTGAGCCATTTTGTCACCTTTCTGAGACGACCATAGCATTTTCATGCCCGAAAATTTCATATCTTCACTTGTTGTTTTTGTTCCTTCACTTCTCCTTCCAGCTCTTTGTTCTTTTGTTTCTGCACTATCCATTGTACTTTCAAAACCTGGTTCAGTCCCTCCAGCCCATATATACGTTGCTTGAGCTCTTCTATTTTAATTTTCGAATGGAGAGTGGGGTCTTCCTTAATGAATTATTTTGCAGGAGTCTTCTCATCAGTTGACTCCAAACCAGTGTCAGCATCATCAAGTTCAATATCACCCTGGTCACTATCCTCCTACATTTCAATATCGTGAAGGGTTTCAGTACCATGGACTTGAACATCCATTGGGTCGTCTGTTGGAACTTTATCTACACTTTCACTAGGTGTCGGCATCATTTTCCTTCTCTTCATTTTTCCAAGAAAAACCAACAATCACGTGTTGTCTTCTTCATCAATATCCCCCTTGCTAATCACTGTATGAGCGACAACATCCGAAAGCCTTGTAATTTTGTCCATGGTTGGTGAAGGAGGTGAGGAGTTGTCCAAATTGATTGGGGAAGTTGATTTAATGTGGGCTTTCTGCAAGGAGGCAATCCTCTTGACCAAGCTTGAAGTCATCCTTTTTGATGTAGATGGGGTTTCAACAACGACCTCTCACTACTCTTCTTGCACTAATGCTTCTCTATATTTAGTCTTGGTAGGGTGCAAGGTTAGGATTTCAGGCTTCCCCTTCTTACTTGCACTCTTCTTGGTAGAGGATTTATTTGCACTTCTTTTTTGTAGCTCGTTCAAAAATGCTTCCCAGGTCATATTCATGGCCTCCAATTCCTTCATAACAAAAATTGAATTAAACCCATGATGGTATAACTTGCATCCAACATGGCTCATCTTACTTCTTTGAACTCCTTTGAGATTTTCTTCAAAATTCTTAGCAGAAAATAAGGGAAATTTATAAGTTTAACTGACTCAAAGTGTAGAGACATCTAAATATGATACAAGAAGGTCAACAAGTAGCAACCCTCGCAGGTGAGGAACTTTTGTAGTATGTACAATAAGTCTTTCCATTTTCCTTCCATGATAGTGCCTTGAAGTCCTTTCATCCAATCAACTTTTTGTTTTCTGTCAAACACAAACTAACACCACTTTTTCTTCTCGATCTTCTGCTTTTTGAACCATTTCTCACTTTCTATTGGTAATCATGTGGCCTATGATATAGATTGTTCTGTTACTTCAAATTGTAGTGGTCCTATCTTAGCTCGGCTCCCATCAAATGTTCGATCAAACTCTAACGCTGTAGCCGAGTCAAAGCCATTAAATTTAAGGAAAAATGGGATGAACCCAGATTCTTGGAATAGTGGAAGATGTTCTAATATTCGGCCATTTTTTATAACTCTTTCACATAATAGGGTTCAATTCTCATGGGCAAAATCTTTAATTCACTGAACCCTGTCTAAAAATTCTTAGAAAAATCACACAGTCATTTAGGAGCTCTGTCTAAAACAAATCTTATGATAATTGAGCTATTTGATCGTCACTATATTGACCACCTCCTAACGGTCATGCTCCATCATTAAATGTAGACCTTGGGATTGATGCGATATAGATAGTTTGTGGAACAAACCGAGACAATTATTGGTGAAGGTGGTGGTTAAGGTTCCATGATTAATATGACAATCATGTGTGGTATGGTATAAGGTTGGGTCATTGTTAAAATGTAACAAAATTTTTCAAAAAGGTAAGTATGGTATGACGGGTGAAATCGTACACATCCCGCAATCACTTCATTATTTCACACAAGGTGTACATGGTACTTTAAAGAATAAGATTTTATAACTTAATTATCGATGTACTTAAAATATTTCCTTCCTATTTTAACAAATGATAAAACAAAGCTTAATCATAATAAAAAAATTATTGAATGCTATGACTTTAGAGGTGGTGCAGTCATTCTGCCTGCACATGATGTTCATGAAACAAGAGTAAACTTTCCAGATGTGCATTTTTGCACCAAGTATTCCTACACCATACTACAAATTTTTGCATTAAAGACCATTGTTCCTACACTACGACATGTAGTTTTTTACACAAGAGTTCTCATTAGTGTTAATTCCTACACTAAACATTTCTACAGTTGAACAATCCTACACCAAACATTCCTGCACTCAAAAATTCTGCACTGGACATTTCGGCACTGGACATTCCTACACCAAGCACTATTGCAATGAACATTCTTGTACTAAACATTCCTGCACTAAACACATATACCTGCACTAGGGATATTATGGCAAAAACATTCTGATAAAATTCATATGCTGGATTGGAAGGATTTGTTGAATCATAAAAGAGGTTTTATTTGCTAGATTTTCTATATCAATAAATGCCATTTGATCTGCTTCATATGCTAGAATCAGATCCTGAAATATGATCCATGAAGGAGAAAAGAAGTGAGAAAGGAAGTAAATTTTCCGAATGGGAAGGAGATTATGACATGGAATTGAAGAGTGAGACTACTGAGAGGGACATATCGAAAAATGGATTTGGGAAAAAACCAGGGGAAAAAGTGGGAAGAATGAAATCGGAGCGGGACAATTTCTTTATGAAGAAAGGGGTGGTAAAATTTATGGGATAGAAAAAAGAAGAACAAAAAATAAATGAAGCGGGAATTGAGTGTTGCTTGCATAAAAATTTATGTCTCAACTATCCCAAACTTGGATAAGGGCTCGGTTCTTGCACTTAAAAACTTGCTTCTTCTTAGTTATAGTTAGCACATATAGAGATCAAGAAACATTCCCATTTTATAAAAAAATTAACCTTCCTATTAGCATGCTAGTTTTCAAGTTGATCCTTCTATGACCATGTCAGCAAGTTGACTTTCACAATCCTGAGAATTTTTTATGTTTGTTTTATTTTTAGTTTTTGTCATCTTTTCTTTGTTGTTTTCTTTAACAGATAAAATCATATTTGTAATAGGTTGGCATCGCCACCTACCATCTCTAACTTAGTTTGTTGCTACACTTGCTGCATGAAGTCCTCCTTTGTGAGGGGTGCAAAATATACCTTGAGCCTATGCCCATCCACAAGGAATAGTGAATTTTTCCCATCAAGAATTTTGATCTGTATAGCCCCATTCTTGATAGTTCTGACTACTTCATAAGGTCCCATCCAGCATATATGGAACTTCCCTTTGAAATGATTAAACCTAGAGTCATAGAGAAGTACCAATCACATGGTTGGAACTACTTCTTAATGATATACTTGTCATGCCACTTTCTGCGTTGCTACTGCACTAACATGTTGTGTTGAACAACATCTCTTCGAAACTCATCTAACTCATTTAACTGTAATAGGGAGTACTTCTATGCTTCTGAGATATCTAATCCTAGTTGAACTATTGTTTGAAAGGTTTTATCTCGAACTCTATGAGTAAAAGAACTTATTTCCTGTATACCAACTCATATTGTGTATGTCCTATGTTGCTCTACCAAATGGTACGATAATCCCATAAGGCTTCAGGTAACTATCTAGCCCAATCCTTCCTATGCAAATTTACTATTTTGTTGAGGATGGGTTTGATCACCTTGTTGGTAGAATCCACCTAGTCGTTTTGTTGTGGGTGATACATAGTGGACTTTCTATGCCCAATTCTCTATTGATCCATGACTTCCTGTACCCGATTAGAAATAAACTATGCTCTGTTGTCAATAACAATCTCTCTAGGAACACCAAATCTAGTAAAAATTTTATTAAACAAAAAATTTTGCAACAACATTTTTTGTACCAAAAGAAACAACTTTAGCCTCTACCCATTTTGTAACAAAATGAGTGCAAACGAATATATTCTTTTTATTCATAGATGTTGGAATCATTGTTCCTATGAAATCGATAGGCCATTTTTCAAAAGGACCAATAATAACCTGAGGAAACAAATGTATTGTGTTGGCTTGAACAATTCACCCATTCACTAACAACTATCACATCGCTTGAAATACTGTTTAGAATCGTTAAACAAAGGATGCCAAAAGTATCCAATGCATAAGAGTTTATTTGCAGTTCTCTTATCAATGAAGTGACCACCACAAGGTTAATCATGGGCAGATTTTGTTATATCAAACAATTCTTCCTCTCTTACACATATATGAATGATAAGATCTAGTCCAGTGTAAAAGAGGTCTCCTTGAAACTAATAATATATAACACTTTTTAATATAATATTTCACTTTTCACGAGTGGATAAGTGAGGTAGGTTTTTCTGGTTACTAAATACTTAGCTATGTCAGTAAACCACGAAGACTTTGTTGACATAAGAAAAATATATTCATCAGGGAAATCATCATCAATAGGAATTACTTCACCAAGATTATTCAATCTAAAAATATAGTCAACTACAAAATTAGATTTTCCTAGTCTATCAATAATAGTAACATTAAATTCCTATAACATAAGTAACCACCTAGTCACTCTACCACTATTCAATGATTTATTCATTAAATATTTTATTGCAGGATGATCAATATGTGTAAATTCTTCATATCCTATGATGTAGTGTCTGAATTTATTGATAACCAAAATTACAACCAAAAACTCTTTCTCGATCACTGTATAGTTCAATTCAATAGGTGACAATTTTTTACTGATGATGTAAATAACATAGGATTGTTTGTTTTCTTATTATCCTAAAGCTGCGCCAATACTGGTATTTAAGGTATCAGAGGAAATGTGGAATGGAAGGGACTAGTTGGGACTTCTCAAAGCTGGTACTTGCACTAATTTTTCCTTTAATGTCTCAAAAGACTATTGGGAAGCTATGGACTAGAGAAACTCACTATCCATAGATAACAATTGGAAAAAGTGTGTAGCTATCCTAGAAAGGTTGTCAATGAATCTCTTGCAATAGCATGCATGTCCCAGGAATCCTCTTGCTTCCCTTTGTGTTTTGGGTGCAAGAAGACGCGAGATAGCTTTTATTTTGGCCGGATCTACCTAGATAACTTTGTCAAAAGCAAAATCTCCAAGGACTACTCCTGCTTTGCACATTAATCTACACATTTTATCACTTAAAGCAAGGTGAGCCTCTTTTCAACTTAGAAGAAATTTTTCTTCGTTTTTGAGGGCTCCCTAGAATGAGCTAGCAAACACTCAAAAATCATCCATATAGATCGCAACACACTCAACATTAGCAAAAATGGCTAGTACAACCCTTTGAAAGGTGGTTGGGGCATTACATAGCCCAAAGGGAAGTCCTCGGTAAGATAATATACCCCATGGACATTAGAAGGTGGTCTTATCTTGATCTGTGAGTGTGATATAAATTTGGTGGTACCCATTGAAGCCATATAAAATGAAAAGTACCTTTTACCAGCAAGGGTATCTAGCACATGATCAATAAAAGGAATCAGAATATTATCCTTGAGAGTGGATTTATTAAGTTCTCGATAATCAATGTAGATACACCATCTTCCATCCTTTTTTAGGACTATTAACAATGGGGAGACTTACTGGCTATGAGATATAGGATATATAAGTTAGAATCTAAGAGTTTTTGTATTCCTTTCAAAACATCTCTTAGTGCAAGGTTCATGCGCCTTTGGGGTTCATGAATAGGTCAAGCTCCCTCCTGATTATAAATATGGTGAGTACAAGTTTCAGGAGGTATGCCTTTCATGTCATCATAACTCCATGCTAAGGAATTGGGGTGATGACGCAAGAAATCAATAAGCTTATCTCATTGAGATGAGTCCGGGTCTGAAATTATATGTAAGGATTTTCTTGGACGAATATCAACAAGAGTATTCTCGGGCTCAAGAGTTCAGTAAGATGCTACTAAGACCGGTGATGAGGAGGGTTGAGAATCAAAATTTTCCTTCAAATCTGGACTAAATATTTCATGAAACATGTCAAAATTAGGAATTGCGTCCAAATTATTAAAGAAATCTTGTAATTCATCCTCCTAGGTAGACTCTGTATAGTGGTGGATCAAAGAAACAGGTTGTGTCTCCTTATCACTACTGTCATAATCTAACCACAAGGTGTCCTTGAACTCCTAAATAGATCTAGTAGCTGAGTATAAGGTGACTTTATTCCTATAGTCTCCATGTGAAATATACATATCACTAGAGCAACATCTGATGTAAGCATTAGAGGTGGCAAGCCACGGTCTCCACAGTATCAAGGAATTTCCACCCACATTATTTTTTCACTGAAGGATAATAAATTCTACGAGTTATTCCAAAGATTCTATGGAGACAACCACATCATCCAGTACACCTTCTAGCTTGATTTTTTACCTATATACTGGTATAAAATTATATATTACAGAGCAATGGAACACATAAAATATTGCAAAAATATAAACACATAAAACACATAAAACAAGAGAGACACAGATATACGTGGTTCATGTAGTCTGGGATACGTCCACGGAGAAACAACCAGTCCTTATTTTATTATATTATCTAGCAAACTAAAGAGATACAACCTGCAACAGATCTGTTGTAACTCCCTCTTCCCTTTCAATATCCTCTCTCTTGCTCACTTAGAATATAGATCTACATAGACGTAATACACTTCCATCATATATAGCAAGGGGTTGCCTTCTAGGGAAAAAAACCCTAAACTCAACATAACTTCAATCATCAGATCATCTGCCTAATGAATGGCCTAGATTGACTAGAAATTACTAGACTTTTACAAGGAAATTTTAGATTTGTTTTTAGCTTCGAGGGTGCTAGCCCCGAACCCCCACTGGGGGATCGCTGGCCCTTGGACACCCCAACGAGGGGGATCAGCCCCCCCAAAACCCCCGGGGGGGGCAAGTGCCCTCCCACATGGAGGGCTGTACAATATTCCTGGGGTATACATACGGCTGAGACCGCTGAATACAGAATATAATTAGGCTCCACACCCAACATCTACAAGTTCAAGTACAGTGGGTGTAGGACGAATATGGACCAACCAAAGCTGATCCATGGTTTTCCTAGTCATGACATTCATGGCTACACCTAATTCTATTAATACATTGGGGACAAAGATACAATCTATCTGAACAAAGACAACTGAGTTTCGAGTATCAATATACTTTTCCATTTGTGCACATCCTATCATTAACTGAGTTGCTCTGCCAACAAATTAAATGGTCTGAGGTTCTCCTCTCTTCCTCCCTAGATTTTTGAGACAGAGTTCCCTAATTATCTTTGTGCATATCGGGATCTATCTAATAGCCTGAAGAAAAGGTACCCTTATGGAAAGATTCCTCAGCTCAGAAGCCATACTAGAGTCGGAATCACTCCTCTCCACAACTAGCCCCTTTGGGTAGGAAGGTCAGTTTGAAGAAGATGAAAACTCTGATGGTGTGGGAATGGGATGAATGGTGTCACTATCCTATGAATTATCATGAGTATCCTCCTCATTTTTCTCCTCAATGATCACCATGGGTCGTTTTTGTTTTTTTGGTTTAATTACCCTGACCAATCTTAATTGAAGCTCATGTATCCCAATTGACAAGGTTAGATGAATAGGAGATGGGGGAGGTTTAACAAAATGGATCAATTGCACCACCTTATTATTAGGATTTGGTATGATTAAGGAGGCAGTTGGGGTGGTCAAAAAGGTTTTGGTAAAGCTAATGGTGGCATTAGTTGCCTTTGTTTAGGTAGGGGAGGAAAGGATGGTTGTGACATATGGTGAGGTGCATATGTAGGAGGATATGATGACATATTTGTAGGATAGGCCGGATGTGATAGGTTTGACCATCTCCACCCTTATTGCCAAGATTGAGGGAGATGCCCATATTGATAATGTTTCCCATGCTGCCAAGGTTGAGAATGTTGAGTGTTATAATAGGAATATGGATGTGTATTATGACCAAAATAATGTGGTGGAGGTTTAGTTTCCATACCTACACCTACCTGAGGCCACTTTTTCCATGCTCCCATGTAATTACATATTTTAATCCTTGTATGGATGGGTATTTCTTGGTGACATGGTTCTTTTCACAAATTAAACATTTCAAATCAGTAAGACATTCTCCTAAAATAATTTTTTCTACATTTAGGAAAAAAAATAGACAAAGACTCTTATTCATCTATCAATTTCTACTAAATTTATAAAGAGTCTATTTGCTTGCTAACAGTATTCACTATCTCAATTTTCATATTTTCCATTTTGTTCTCCAAACAAATAACCATAATATCTGTAGATCCAAATTTACTAGTTTCATTTTGATTTCCTCTAGTGGATCTAGATTAATTCCTTGAATATTTCCTACACAAGTCACAAATTTGATCAAAATCTTTCTGAGCAATATCACCTTGTCCTAATATATTAAAATTATGCCTAAAACCTTTAGTAAGTCCATGTAAGAACAAGGTCCTGATAGTATTTATGTCAAATTTTTGTTTCAACCTCTGGAGGATGTATAAAATCTTGTCTAAGTAATCCTCCAAGGTCTCATCATCACCATGTACATTGGTAAACATCTCGTCTTACATTTCTCTAGTTTTACAATATTCATGGTATTTAGTCAAAACCACCCTCCTCATTTGGTGCCAATGAGTTATAGTTCTCCCTCTGAGTACCATGAACCAACGAAGGCTGAGTCATTGAGAGTGGCAGGGAATAACTTTAATTTCTTGGCATGTGAAGAGTAATCATAGCTTCTACATAGGATTTCAAAATCAAAAGGAAAAGAATAAGGATCTTCATACACCTTACCATAGAAATGTGGGAAAGTCAACAATGAAATATTCTTCATTTGGGTAATTGTTTCGGGATCCACTATTGGAAATCGAAAGGTAGTTTTTTCATCAATTACGTGATTCGGCTAGCCAGTCGCCTCAGCATGATCCTCGTGCTCTACTATTTTTTGTCCCTAATCAAACCAATTCCATTAAACTGACAAGGTTGACTATAGTTCAAATTGGTCTCTGAGCACCATGACTATCCTTCTTTCCCCTGTTGGGTTATCTCACACTTGAGCTCTTGTTTCCATAATCCAAGTTGACAGTTCTTGTGTGATGATTTTGTGTTTGTTTAGACATTGCGCCTGCAAATTCCAATATGAGAAAAATTTTCAGATTTATCAATGTTCCCTTAGCTGTTATTGGGTTTGGATCTTCTACACCTTTTAGGCATTCATCTTAAAATAAAGAATCCAAAAAATGACAAAAAAATTAAATTTACAAAAAAAAATCTTAAATCAAATGCTACAAATGAATAAATAAATTGGCACTACGAAATCCTTCAACAATATAAGAACATTGCAGAAAAATATTAAATCATACTTAAACCTACTCCAAAGGAAAGAAAACAATAAATTTGTTACCAATATTTAAAAATACCTCCCCAACAATGGCGCCAAAATGTTGGGTGTAGGAATTGCCATTAAGAAAGATCCTTTTAACACATAGTTTGTCAACTTGAGGTTTCGTACACTTTGAGGCATATCACAGGAAATGCCAAGAAATGATACGAACCTTCTCTAATTGTATTCCTAATTCTTAAACCACAAATTGACATAATCTAGAAGAATGATGATCAAGCATCAATTAGTAGTCAAAGAAGGTCTAGTGATGGAATAAATGAAAAGTAGTTTTGCAAAAACTGAAATGGGTTCCTAATTGATTGTGAACAATACTAACTAATGAAATGACCCTTTATATTTACCTTCAGTGAGATAGTCTGATATCTAAGTTTTTCAGTGTATCTTTCTTCTTTAAAGATATTCATTCCTACACTAAACTATTATTCCTCTACTACAACAACGTTCCTTGTTGAAAAAGTTGTGTCTGCACTGAAATGAGGTTTAGATATCGGAAGGAGTTTTTGTACCGGTATTGATGTTCTGACTTTTGTGCAGGAGTTCTAACTCCCTGGGCTAGAACACTATGATTATGTATTGGATCTAAGGTTCCTACACTTGGGTTCTAGATACTTTTGAAAAATAAAAAGATGTATTAAGTGAAATATAGTGCAAAGTGAACAAAATTTTGAATGTCAAATCTCACAAGTAGAAAGATGCTTCAACCAAACTTATATTATAAATAGGAAATCATTTGCAAGAGTTAAAAAAATAATTTCTTTAAAACATAAAACTCTTCTGTATAATTATGGAAATCATCTCGTTGTGTGGATCAGGCTTTTCCTGAGATAGGTGTGCATGTAATTTAGGTCTGCCTTCTATGTTTTAACTTAGAGGGTGCATTCAATAATTAATCATGAAATTCAATCCTTTCTTCAAAAAATTTGAGTACAAGCACATACCTGTAACTTACTACAACAATTATTCCATATTCATCACAACACAATTACGTCTTAAGTGAAACTTTAACTATTAATACTACCCTTAGTTAGAAACAAACATTTGCAAGAAGGAATAACTAACTCTTACAAAACGAAAGGAGTAAAACACTCACAAAATTGAACCAATGAAATCAACTTATAGAATAAAAAATGCACTAGTACAGGTAGTGTGCTTGTACTAATCTTGCAGAAATTAAATCAATCATTAAAAGGAAAGCTTATGTAAATTGAAATCAAATACTTCTAATCCTGCACACCATGGATTCGTAACACAATAACTATAAATGAAATAAAACCTATAACTTGTGAGAAAGATCAAAGTAAATAATGAATTCATGCTTGCACTCTAAAATAAGTTAATAGACCTTTAAAGAAAGGGAGAATGAGTTGGGTTAGCCAGGCCCTGGCCAACCAACTCATTTCCCTGTTAAGAAATCAAGAAACACAGTCGGTAAAATATTCGTCACAACGCAAATAGAAAATGAAACTACATACTGGCGCATTCCTTTATATTAGTTTCAAAATAAAAAATACATCTTGGATGTACAATCAAGCCTAGAGAGATTATACTCCAAAGTAACTATAGTCTATTAATAAAATTTCACCATGGCATCACTCTCTAATTCCTATCAGAATTTTACATTATATATAAGACTTCAAGCCTATGGCCGCAACAAAATCACAATAATAGTTTAACTAATCCTTTCGACTATTTCAAAAATTCTAATCCAAGATATCTAGCCGAGGTCATCACCTTCATCCATTGATTTCTCTCCCACATTGAGTTGAACTTGAGGTCAGTTGATCCTTTATAAAATATACCCATTGGTTGGTGACCTATCATGGGAGTGCAGAAATCCTACCTGCACTAGATCATACTATCAGAATGATTAATACCTTTTATTATCAAATACTTTAGGAAAGATAAATATTAGTTGCGAGGGTAATTAAAGGTATAAAATCCATAAATAAGTAATTAAGTCCATGACAAACTTTTAAATGTGAAAATACAAATAGGGTGCAGGAATGTGCATGAATTTAGAGAAAATTACATGAATGAATAGGTTCTTAGGTTTAAAAAGAGGTTTAGGTCACGTGTCTAGTGTATCATAGAGGCTAAAAAATTGGAAAATTTAGCCTACCAACAATCCCAACAATTATATATATGGTAGTGATTTTAATGGATAAGGATATGCCTCAAAACCCTAATGAACCATTTCCATTATTAACATGTGTGCTTCATGTGTACGTGAAAACAAAGAATATAGGAACTAATTGAAGATAAAATTTGAAGAAATAAATCACGAAAAACTTTGTTTATATAACCAACTTGCAAAATACAAAAGAAAAGATAGGTAAACAACTTGAAAATAATCCTCTTCGAGGGGGAAATATCATTTTACATAAGATAGATGAACACGTATTGGATGATACAAATGAAAAGATATCATTGGTGTATATAGGAGTCTAAATGATCATAATATAATGAGGACCTATAGAAAAATAATAATGTAAGTGAACAACAATAACAATAGCAATCTCATATGGGGCACACCAATAATAATATGGGCGCTACATGGAGCATTAAAATAACGATATGGGGGATACAATAGTATTATAGGGACCTAACATGCCTCTCGCATTCAGAAGAGTGTTGTCCTCAACACTTGAGTAGTTATTGATGTTTAAAATTTGAAGAAATAAAGCACGACAAACTTTGTTTATATAACTAAATCACAAAATAGAAAAGTAAAGATAGGTAAACAACTTGAAAATAAGCCTCTTCGAGGGGGAAATGTCATTTTAGATAAGATATATGAACACTTATTGGATGATACAAATGAAAAGATATCATTGGTATATATAGGAGTCTAAATGGCCATAATATAATGAGGACCTATAGAAAAATAATAATGTAAGGGAACAACAATAACAATAGCAATCTCGTATGGGGCACACCAATAATAATATGGGTGCTACATGGGCAATTAAATAACAATATGGTGGATACAATAGTATTATAGGGACCTAACATGCCTCTCGCATTCAAAAGAGTGTTTTCCTCAACACTTGAGTAGTTCTTGATGTTTACATATAAAATATTCATCATTCCATGTGGAATCTTCATGAGGTAAGTTGTTCCACTTAATGAGATACTTTGAAATTAATCGTTTCTGTAACTGTCGAGTTTTTATTTCAATGATTGCTTAAAGATCCACTACGATTTTTCCTTCATCATCAAGTTATGGAAATATTTTTTAAACCGAGAGATTGTCACATATAACCATTTTTAAGCATCAAACATGGAAAACTAGGTGTACTAAGGAATATGTACTTAGCTCCAATTTGTATCCCATAGTACCAATGTTTTGCAACACCTTGTAAGGACCATAGTTATTGGGTGATAATTTATTATCCCTTTTAGCTCACTTGAGGAAAAATTATTTGTATGATTTTATCCATAAAAATACCCAATCTCCTATGTAAAACATTCTTTCACCATGATTCTAATCTACCTTTAGTTTCATTTGATGATGCACCAGAGTCAAGTTATCCTTTAAGAGTTGGAGAACTTGTTGTTGATGCTCAATGTAATCTTCCATTGCTTGAACCTTAGAATTCTCTTTTAATGACAATGTGATGGATGACGGATGATATCCATAATGTGCCAAAAATGGGTTCATTTTTGTTGCATTACGGAAGGAGGTGTTGAACCAGCATTCTGCTAAAGGTAACCACTTGACACGCTTTTTTTATAAGATATAAAGAAATGAATATATCCTTCCAAAAATTTGTTCACTATATGATTTTTCTTGCCAAATTGAATATGATAAGATGAGGTATGATGTAATTGAGTACCAATACAAGAAAATAATTCTATCGAAAAAATTCTAGTGAAAATGAAAACTACGTCACTTAAAATAACCTCTGGGTTTCAAAGTAACTTTTGAATTGTTTCCATAAATGTAGTGATCGTACTAGCTTGAAAAGGATGACATGGTTCAAAAAAGTATGCATACTTAGTATGTCTATGAACCACCACCATGATGACACTCTTTCGTTCGGACTTGGGTAATCCTGTGATAAATCCATTGAGACCTCCTCCCAATGTTAACTTGGAATGGCTAAAGGTTTTAATAGACCTGGGTTCTTAATAGTACCAACTTTATTTTTTGGAAAACCACACATTCTACCACACACTTTTAAATATCATATTTAAGGTCATCCCAAAACATCCTTTATTGACACTATGGTAAATTTTTTAAAATCTTTATTTCCCCCCTAGAGGAGAGGTGTGCAATTCCAAAAGAATATTTTATTTGAGATGGGAGATCTTACATAAATATAAGTAATATTTCTACCATAAGAAATCATTTTTTTGGATAAATGTATGAGATATATTGGGATCTTGCTTCAATTTTGGAATGAGTATCCACGCCTATTCATATTTTCTCCATGCATCCCCTACTTCAATTATCCAAGCAGGTTGAATAATAGAAATGACAAAAAGCAATGCTTACACATCCTAATCCATTGATGAAAGTGAATTTGCAACAACATTTTTCTTCGCTTTTTTTTAGATTATTTAAATGTAATAACCCAACATATTTGTGACCTGTTTTATCCACTCTTTTGAAGATAATATTTATTCCAAAAAATATTTAAGGTTATCATGATCAATGTTTTGCTTGGAGTGTCTTCGCATTAGGTGTGGGTTCCATTGCTTTAGGGAATGTAGTATTGCTAACATTTCATTCTAATAAATAGGTTTGTCTAAATGCATTCCCTTAATTGGATGAATTTCAAAATAAATGGATCCTCCATCTTGCATTGAAGCAACACCAATTTAATTTCCTAAGGCATCACATTCCATAATAAGTGTTTTTGTGAAGTCTATTGTTGCTAAGACTGAAGCTTGGCACATTACCTCTTTAAGATGTTGAAAGGCCTTCTTTTCTTCTGAAATAAAAAAAAAAAATGCATCTTTATTTAGTAATGTTGTTACAAGTGCTTATATTTTCCCATAATTCTTAAAAAAAATAGGATAATTCCCTCTCAACCTCAGAAATATTCAACGCTGCTTTTGGGTTATGAATATTTTCCATTCCTCGATGGCTTTAATTTTTTTAATGTGTACCTTAACACCCTCATGAAATACATTATGACCCAAATTGTAACATCCCTGATAAAAATTCCATGTAAAATATATAATACCACCATTGATGCGACACTTATTCAAAGTTGAATGTTGGGAAAAACATCCTAAGGGGTCACTCATTTGGTTGTTTATGGCTAAGGAAATTGGCAAAGGAAATGGTTAAGGCTTTGGAAACTAAAAATGGCTTATTTGGCACATTTAATTATGAAAATAATGGAAATTAAGAGAAAAGGAAGGTGAAACGTCACAAGTTGCATGTGAGTAGGAAATTGGAGGAAAATAATGGAAAATGAAGAAGATAGAGGCCTTATCTATAAAAAGTCATATGAGGATCAATGGGAAACGCTTGGCTAGTGTAAGATTTTGTCAGTTTAGTTTTAGATCCCTCTCATTATTCTCTCTCTCTCTCTCACTCTCAGACACTTAGAGTTTCTTAGAGCACTTTGGAATTGGAGCAAGAAAAGAAAATAAGGAAAGATCAAGCAAAGAGCAAGCAAGAAATGGTAGGATCAAGTAGCTACAAGAAACTTCGTTGCATGTGTCGACTTACATGTGTATTTTCCTTGCTACATTTGGCATGCATTGCATGTGGTTTTTTTTTATGATGGCATAGGCTTTTCCACGTGTAATGGTGTTTTCAACATGCCTTTCCATTTCTGAATAGCCATGGTGTGATGGGGTTCTCATGTTTTGGTTGTGCTGGATTTCTGGATGGATTTGAATATTAGTGGAGTGGATTTTTGAATGATAGAACACATGTGCTAAAATTCCCTAAATGGAACTATGGATCATGATAAAGCCAATGACCTACTGACCCTTGAGCTATAATGTGGGTTGTCGTAAAGCCAATATTGTGTTGCCTCTGTGGGCTTAGGAATCCTTGCCAATGAATGGTAGGGTATATGGTAAATCCAAGAGGTGGTTTTCTCTCCGTTGGGCCCAGTAATTGTTGGTTTGAGATATGCAACAAAGCCTAGAGAGTGGATCTCGGTTCAGGGCCTAATGATCTAGGTTAGATCACAGTAAAGATTGAGAGACTAGGAGTCAAGAAAATTCCTCATGGTGTAGGTGGATAAATCTGGTGGCACCCATACTTGTTTGGCTTAGAGAATGGGTGGACGTCATGCTAAAGCCTATTATGTTGTGTTCATTGTGTTGGCCTCGTGGTCTAGGATGGATTATGGTAAAGCCTAGTTTCTGTTGATGAGGGTGAGGTGGTTTAGCCTCGGTATGCCTTAGCTAGTTATTTTGTTTTGAGTCCCACATTCATGCTTGGAATATGACATAGGGGTGATTTGCTGAAGAGAGACATGGCTAAACCAATCTATAATCAGGTGGACCATCGTAGTCCCATTTTGATTTTGTTCATTTCATTCATTAATGAGAAATTCATTCCCTCGAATTTGATGTGCAAATGTATTGATGTATATGTGGATTTTGATGGATGGTATGGTTATGGTAATTATGTTTATATTATGATGGTTATATATATGTATTATGACAATGACTATGTATGCCTCTCAACATGCTTTTACTTTTCAATCAATGGATAGCGTATCTATGGCCTAATAGATGATAATGCAACAAATGACTTGAGGGAACAATGGTTCATAGTGGTTCTCTGATAAGTATGAGATCCATACACTTCATTATGTTGTTTACACTTGTAGGTTACATGTTGATGATATGTTTGATGAAATTCCTGGCATGGCTAGTAGGCGTCTGATAAATGTCTTGTTCTACTTAATACGTTTGCATCATTGTTTATATTTTATTTTTATTGATTTCAAGATATCACTCAATTATGGGCAGTGGTTTGGGCTTTGGGCCTTAGAAAGTGGCTTAAATACTAGGGTCGCTGGCACATGACTAGAAATTTTGGTCTCAGGTCACTCGAAGGAAAGCCTCAGAGAGAGAATTTTGGTTGCTGGTCTCTCCCTTACCCATAGAATGAGAGAGACTATGGAAAAAGATATCCAGAACAAAAGTGGGACCTAGGGCAGGTTGTGTGAGTGGCTGACATGTCTCTTGAGGATTTTGAATTTGATTTTGGATGACTCCGTATGATGTTTCCATTGATTCCAATTCCTTAAGGTCACATAGTAGGTCAAATCTGATCATTGTAGCATCGCGTCTCATGTTTACCCTGGTTGACATGGTTACTTGGGTGGATGTGGGAAGAGGGTGTTACACAAATATTCCACCTCCTGTACCCCAAAGAAAAATTTGTTGGATTTTGCATACAACTTTTTCTCCTCCAATATTTTAAGCACCCCGTAGACATGTTGAAAATGATATTTCCTAGACTCGTTATATATTAGTATATCATCAAAAAACACTAACGAAAATTTTCTAAGAAAGAGTATAAAATGAGAATTCATGAAACCTAAAAATGTGGAATGTATGTTAGTAAGGCCAAAATGCATCACCAAAAATTGATAATGACCTTCATGAGTTGTGAATATTATTTTTGGAATGTCTTTTGTCTACACTCTAATTTGATGATATATGAAATGATGATCCATGTAAATTTGTCCATTCTAAATTTCTCCATATAATTCATCCAACAATTCATCAATGACATGAATGGGAAATTTATCTTTAATGATGAGCTTATTGAGCTCTCTATAATATGGAAACAAACACCATGATCCATCCTTCTTGTGCACTAGTACAACTAGATAAGAGAAATATCTTTGGCCATGTTGAATTGTACTAGTTTCTAGCATTTTGCAACGATACGTTCAATTTCACTATTTTAGGAATAGTGATATCTATAAGGTTTGATGTTTGGAGGAAAATTTCCTGGAACGATGTGAATAACTTGATGATGACCGCAAATAGGTGGGAGACTTTTGGAGTCAATGGTGAATGATCAATAGGAAAATATCCAGGAAATCATAAAATGGCCTACTCCAAAAAAATGTAGCTAAAATTAAGAGCTTTCTTGGCCACTAAGAATACTATAGAAAGTTTTTTAAGGAGTTCTTGCAGTTGATAGTGCCTCCTAATTCTTAGGAGGAATGGTCAAAGTGCTCTGCAACTAAAACCTAATGGTGACCATTAGGAAAAACGGCGAGGAAAAACCAAGAAAGTTAACGGTGTAGAAACCAAAGAGTAAGAACAAAAGACAAATGGGGAAACCGAGAGCAAAGGACATGACGGAAGAGGCCGGGAGTGGAGAGATCCCCTCCTACCAAGACGTTATGATAGGATATGGACAAAATAGTCAACCAACAACAAAGAAGCGAAATGCAGGCCCTGTCCTGTGTGCGACCTTGCAGGCAAGAAAAAGGGGAAAATGTCCGCCATGTCCGGAGGAGAAACCACGTTTCATAATCCCGCAAAATAAGATGGAAAGGTACAAAAGCTACACGAAGGATCATGCCATGATCTGTAAGTTCGTTGGAGTCTGGCCTTCCGAGAAAGACCTCGCTAGATGGATTCAGTGAAAATGGCAGCCCCTAGGACACATCGAGCTGAAGCTGGGAGCAAAAGGCTTCTTTACGGTAATCTTCTCTAGCCTGCAAGACAAAGAAAGAGTGTTTGAGAATGGTCCTTATTTTTACTATGATGTTGGTCTATTCATGAGATATTGGGAAGAATGTTATAACCCCAATAAGGAAAAAATTTTAGCAGCACCGGTATGGGTTAGATTATTTGGTTTACTAATGGACATCTAGGACCCGAAAAAATTTGAAGGGATAGGAAACATGATAGGGAGTTTTGTTAAAATAGCAAAAAATACAAAACAAGGAAGGTATACTTTGTATGCTACGATATGTGTATACATGAACATTGCTAACCCAATTCCAGATACAGTGGAGTTAGAATACCAAGAAGAAGTTTTGGCAGCAAACCATGGACTATGAACATATACCTTTTAGATGCCGTAGATGTCATGAATATGGAAACTTGGTCAAAGAGTGTCCCATAATAATGGAAGAAGATGAGACGAAAAGTAAGCAACAGGAAAAAAAACAAACAGATCAGGAAGGATTCCAGGAGGTGAAGAGTAGAAGAAGACCAACAAAACAAAACTCAAACGAAGGAAAAAAAGTATTGTTGTGCTGTACAACAACCCCCCATTTCATAAAATTTTTCTTTGTAACTATAATATGAAAAGGGTCCCTTGTAAACATAGATGTGTGAATAAATTGGGATCAACTCATCATTATAAAATCCTTAATCAAAAGGTCCAAAGGAAACATAATATTATAAACCTTTTGAACTATAGTGAAATCGGTCTTATGAATAAATATAAATTTTTTTATTATTGTGATAAAGCGATCGCAAGATCACATATCGTAACAACAAGGAAAACATAATACAAAGACCCATTGACTTACCCCGATCCTAAAAGTGAACAACTATCGGTTATCAGGAAAGGTGAGCAACAAATATAACGAAAGGCCCTCCCCTATTTCTCTGATGCGATATCGCTATCGGCAATCGGGGGATATAACGCAACGCAAGTTTAAGACACCCTTAAATCTCCCAATGCGATCAGGTGTATCGCTATCGAGGATCAGCGATTTTTACAATAACATAAGTATTACGACCCGAGCTCATCTTCAATTGCGATATGATAAATCAAGGCATGAGTTTCAAAATAGATTTAAAAGGCTTGCATGCATTATTTTGGATTATTATTAAAATCCTTCCCATTCCCGATAGCGATTTACTTGTGATTATCCGCCGAAAATCTCAAGGTACGCTTGAATGAATCATTCGGCATATAAACGATATGATGAGTATTTAAAACTCCTTTACCATGATTGACAGGTTAAGCGGCCAATTAATGAAGCAGTTATGCCGAGATCTTCCCTAAGATTGTATCTGCGGTAGTATCATTTTAATCCTTCATTATTCGCTAATTCTTTCATATTGGCTCACATTACCTATTCTCTGTATGACGTTCATTTTATCCTTGCATAGAGCTCTGCTGAAAAAACAAGTTCAGACCAAATGGGAAAGAAATATAAGAGATCCGCGGGAGCAGCGGCTCTCGCACTAGCAGTGCAATCCACTACTGATCCAAGACCAAGCAAAAAGGGATTGATTTCAGACACTACATGTCTTGGCCTTGGAAACACAAGTTGGCAAAGCATATATAATTTAATTGAAGCAGAGGAGCCTGAGACAGTATCAGTACAAGCTACCATAGATTCAACTAGAAAATCAGAGGCTTCCCTGAAAGATTTAGCTGATTCATATCTGGACCGAATAGTAGCACATGAAAAAATTCTTCCATACACTGATGTAGTGCGATGGGCAGTAGAGGAGATACCAGTTTTAAATAGAACATTTTGCATAGTTGACGAAAGGGTCTGCAACTCATTTCAACCCAATGACTTAAGGAAAATGTATCACTTGCCCGAACCTCAAAATAAATACAATAAAGCCTTTCTTGAGAAGTTCGCAAGTGAGAATGAGACTGAATCGAACCCAATTCAGGAGTGGAGACAGAACCCCGCAAGGCACAAACATGAATCTTCAGGTAAATTGCTATCAGCCAAGACATTCGAGCAAGCATGTAATCAAGAGTTAGAGAAGAATGGAAGACTAATTGTCGGCATCCAAAGTTTAACTTGGGATACCTATTGGTTTTTCTTAGTAAAACCATACATTGAAAGGGCCACCCTCAAATGTTTAACCGATGTGATCAATTGTATCATTGCCAAAATCCATAATCACACATACTCAACTCAACTCCATACTCGTCTAAGTCATCCTCCAGAATTGGAACCGATGCTTGCAATCTACCAACTCAAATCAAAAGGAGAACAACCGAAACAATGAATCATGTTGTCGACTACCAACAAACCTATTGTGGAGGAGATACTCAATATTTAGTTGTACCAATTAATAGAATTTTATTTTTGTAGTTAGTTAGTTTAATTAGTATTTATAGACCCTTTCATGCATTTAGAAAGGGTCCTCAGTTTTTGTATAAAAATCAAATATGGAAGTTGCACTATTGTCCTTCTGGTATATTTTTTTATAAAGAATTGGCCACTATTCTGAATTCTAATGAAAAAAGCTTTGATCGGATGTGCACTATTGCCTTGATGTGAAAGTGTTTCTAAGTTGGAAAAATGAATTTGAATGTGATTGATATCGGGAGTGATTCAAATCACATATGGTACTATTATCTATTATCTTGTTTCATTCTTTCATGTGAATCGTCATTTGATTACTCTTGCTATCATTGGATATATGTATGTGTTTTCAACAACAATCTTTATATTTTTCACAATTGAATGTTTAAGGAATGTTATTCTTTTAGTCATATATGTATCATTGATATATAGAGGATAAGTGTAATAATGTTTTAATGATTACTTTGTTCAACTACTTGAAAAAAGTAATTATCAGATGAGTGTATGCCTTTGTCTACCAATAGAGTCATCTATATGCCTGTTTGTGGATAAAGATTATCAAACGTTACACAAAAAACATAAATTTCCTGGGATAGGATAGCTATTCATATTTTTACTTTTTAGATTAAATCATTCATCCATTACCATTATATTAGAAAACCACTCATTTATCCATCCCCGTTTTATTCATCATTGGGAAACTGGTCCCATTATTTCCAGTCGGAGCCACCACACCAAATGGAAAAGGAGCTGCATTAAGGTCCTGACCAGGTGGTTTTCCCCGATGTTGATGCAGCGATTTGCGAAGTATAAACATTTTTGGCGCTAGAAGGAGGGCATGACCTATGAATGGTGAGCAAACCAAAACCTATAGACCATTCTGAGAGTAAATCTCCCTCCACCTTACCTCGGACTTCCCGTTTGCATTCTGGAACACCAGTATTCAAACGAGAAGAAGAGGAGTCAACTACCACAGCTCAATCCCATCATACTCCAGATCGATTAAGTCCTGAGTCTCCTGAAGTTCAGTCTCTCATCCAGAAACTTCAAGGATTTTCGGTATCACCACAAAAATCTGAAGTATCTAAAGGCAGTGAGACTTCGCAATTCAATCTACCTCACCCTCTCACCATACTTCAAAGCAGAAAGCTCGGTATTGAACCTACTGAATTGCCTTAATGAAAAGGAAAAAGGTTAAAAATATCATTGAAGGATCGGAAAATGAGACCTTCTCATCATCATTCTCCATTTCATCTTCTCCAGTATGAAGTCAACCATCCACTCCTCCATTACACATTGTTGTTCAACAGGGATCAACAACTTCAACATCCCATCCTATTCAATCTTCAATATTAAATCATCCCCAAACATAAGCAATATCATCAGCAATATCATTTGTTATTAGTTCTATGATGTCTCAGAATCCATGGAATAGTCCTGGTGCAGTCACTATGCCTGAACCATTACATCCATTGCCAGATTCTCCCGCAAAATGGTTGCCAAAATTTAATCGAGCTTCCAGAACACTAGTTGAAGAACATATTAATAATTTCATGTTATCAGTTAATTTAAAAGGAGTGGCACAGGAAGATGTTGTTGTTAGGATTTTCCCTTATACTTTACAAGGATCAGCTGGGTCTTGGTATTTTTCCCTACCCTCTGGATCCATTACCAGTTGGAACATTTTTCAGGAATAGTTTCTGACTAATTATGGCGATGATGGATCTTCAGCAACATTAATCAATGATCTTTCGGATCTTAGGATAGAATATCGAGAACCTATCAAGGAATTCAACTCGTCATTCAATAAACTCTTCAATAGTATTCCAACCGACTCTAAACGAAGTGAGAAAATCATAAGCGAATGGTATATAACAACCCTACCTTCAAATATAGCCATTTTTGTAGATAGAGCTGCAAAACCAACTTTAGCTGAAAACATGAAAGAGGCGCTTGTTATAGAGAAACACATTATTTCTTTAGAAAAGAAAGTTGCTCTTGAAGATAGAAAATCCAAAAAAGTCTCTTTTAAAGACGATTCAGAGAAGAAAACCCCTAAAGATCCATATGATATGGTCTGCAAAAGGTCCTCAAGACTATGTCAAATGAAATGGTTGAAATCAAAAAACAAGTAGCTGAAACTTCAACAAAGTGGGCATTTAGAAATTTTAAGAAACCTGAGTCAAAACCACCAAATGTTGTTTCTAATGCAAACTCAGATCCTGAAGAGGAAGAAGAAGATGAAACAATCTTGCCATCTAAGGAACCTGAAGAAGAGGAGATTGTTGAATGCCATGGGATGTGGGACTTCATTTTACCTAACTCCAATATAGAAAATAAACAAGAAGCTTTCCCTGTGACTACCAGGAGTAAAGGTACTCTTGAACTTGTTTAATCAATTTCAAAGAAACGGAGTGTAGGTACCACTACTATAAAAGAAAGGGTTCCCACAAAGAAATCTACGGTGACCACGTTCCAAAATCAACCATCATCCTCAAACATACCTTCAACATCTAAGATGTTGGTAGTATCAAATTCAATGGATTACAATATTATTGATGATATGAAGAAGACAAAGGCAAACATAACTATGTTTGGACTTAGCAAACTCAAACATCAGCAAAAATTACTTCTTAAGGAACTAAATGCAGTACCTTCTTCACCTCTTCCTAATGTTGTGTTCTCCAAAGTTGCAAATGATTCAAGTCAACCACCTCCTGGTAGAGTAGAAGCTACTGATGCAGTTTTAATTAGAGACAGATCAAATTCTCATACTCCCCCTTTTCTCTTGACCTATGAGATCTATAATAGAAATCTACACAACTATTTGATTGACTTAAGGGCATCCTCTAACATAATGTCAGCTTCAGTTTGTTCCAAACTAAACATTGAACCCCAAAAGTCTACAATTCATATTGTACAGTTGGATAGAACCAATGTCCAGGTTTTAGGGAAATCATCTCCGTAACTATCAGATTATCAGCTGATCCACGAGTGGTTCAAAGAATTGATATTTTAATCGCTGATATACCCGAATTTTATGGTTTAATTTTGAGTAGATACTGGTATGAGAAAATCCATGGTTATATTTCTACTGATTGGTCTCATATGTGGCTACCCTATAAAGGAAAGCCAAATCAGATCAAAATTGATCAAGAGAAACATATTACCCATACTATAACTGAATTTGAACAGGAGAATCAACAAATAACATTCAATAACAATATTTTGGGGAATTAATATTCCGAATCATTATTTGGCAATTTCACTGCCCAACCATCTCCTATCTCAGTTAATAATTTCACATCCCAAATTGAATTTTTTTCACAAACCGATAGATCAAGATGTGTCAATATTGCTGAGGAAACTGTAAATAAAATTGTTGATAATTTTTTATTTTGGTCACTATACTTTGATGGGTCTAAATCTAGTGAAGGTGCAGGAGCAGGGTGTATTTTAGTTAGCCCTGAAGGTGAAAAAACTATGTTATCATGTAGATTGGAATTTGAATGCACAAATAATACGGTTGAATATGAGGCCTTAGTTCAAGGACTATACAAAGCAATTGGTCTTAAAGTTCAATATTTGAAAGTGTTTGGTGATTCAGAAATTGTCGTAAAACAAGTTAGAAATACAATTGACTGTCTTTCTAGTCATCTCAAACACTATCAGTCTTTGGTGCAGGAACTCATATCTCAATTTTTAGCATTCAATATTTCTCCTATCCCTAGATCCCAGAATGTAGCAGCAGACTTGCTAGCTAATGTTGCTTCTAAACTCCTACCTTTCGAAGATTACAACCTACATAGATTTTCAGTAAAGTTAATTTTGAAACCATCAATTCCCGACAATGTCACCAATTGGCGAGTGTTCAATCATGATGAAGACATTTTAAATTTCTTGACTTCCGAAAAATCCTATGATGATCAAATCATTGATGAAAGTGATCATGACCTTCAAATGAAGGAAAAGCAAGAAGAAAACTCAATACCAAAACCAGTGGTTAAGCTAGAAGATCTTTATGATATTAAAGACAGGTTTAAACAGGTGACCAATTCAAAGCTCCAGAGTTCTACTTTAAGATTTGAATTGATAAACCTAGGTATTGACGAAAACCCTCAAAACAACAATTTGGGATTAGGACTTTCTTTAGAATAAAGAACAACATTCATTAGATTATTACGAAAAAATAAATATTTCTTTGCTTGGAAATATGAGGATTTGAAAACATACAATGCATCGATCATTCAACATACTATTCCAATTCTTTCTGAACAAAAACTAGTCCAACAAAAGTTAAGAAAAAATCATCCTAACCTAGAGAGTCAAATAAAAACTTTACTAAACAAACTCTTGAAGGCTAAGATCATTTTTCCTATCAGACATTCAAACTGGGTGTCCATTATGGTGGCTGTTAGAAAGAAAAATGGTGACATCAGGATTTTCATAGATTTCAAAAATATTAATAAAGAAAGCCAAAGGATAACTTCCCTTTACCTACCATGGAGAACATACTCCAATCAGTAGCTGGTTCTGAGTTAATGTGCCTTTTAGATGGTTTTTCAAGATATAACCAGATTTGGTCCATCCTGATGACAGGCTTAAAACTACCTTCAGAACTAAGTGGGGAACTTATGCTTACCAAAAAATGCCTTTTGTACTTATCAATGCAGGAGCTACATTACAAAGAGCAATGGACATAGCATTCAAAGGATTGATCAATAAAACAGTAGTTGTCTATTTAGATGATATTACTGTATTTTCCAAGAAAAGGTCTAATCATTTACATGATTTAAAACAAATCTTTGAACACTGCAGAAGGTATGGTATCTCGCTCAATCCAAAAAAGTCATTTTTTGCTCTTGATCAAGGAAAGCTATTAGGCTTCATTGTTTCAAAAGATGGTATTTATATTGATCCAGATAGAATTAAAGTGATTTTTGATATTCCATTCCCTCATAATAAAAAATCCATGCAGTCATTTGGGTCAAATTAACTTTGTTAAATGATTCGTTCCAGATTTTTCCCAGATTATTTTACCATTGCAAACAATTATTAAGAAAAATTCAGTGTTTAAATGGGGATTTGCAGAAAAAAAGGCATTTGATTCTGTCAAACAATCAATAATTAATTCCCTTGATTTAATCACTGCCATTTTTTCAAGTCATTTCATACTGTATACTCTCGCATCCACCTCGTCCTATGCAGCACTGCTGACTCAGATTATTGATCAAAACTTCGAGGCACCAATTTCATTTACAGTTCAAATCTTCAAGGTGTTGACTTAATTATTTAGAAGTTGAAAAGAAATCCTTTTCTATGTACAAGCCCATCAAACACCATAGACCCTTCCTCTTAAAAGCTCACCCAAATGTTATAGTTCATTTTTCAGTAGTAAGACAATTACTAATTCAAAGGGAATTAGGAGAAAAAAGGGCAAATTGGGTCACAAAATTACAATAATATGACTTATAAATCAAGCTAGCAAACATTGTTAGAGACCAAGGTTTTTGCAGGTTATTAGCAGGAGCATCCAACATGAAAGAATCAAAAGGTATAGAACATACTAAAGAAATCAATCAGATAAGTATCACAGATCCTAAATCACAATATGCAGAAATGATTTTCTATTTAAAAAATGGATACACACCTTCTAATCTCTCCTATAAAAACAAACGCGCCATTAACTTAAAATAAAAAAACTTCATAATTTTAGATGACGTACTGTTTAGGCGAAATTATAGAAAAACCTGAAGCGCAAAATTTTTTGCAGGAGCTACATGACAGACCAGCAAGAGGACTTTCTGGAGCTGATTCAACAGCTCACAAAATCATTCATGCTGGATATTATTGGCCCACCCTGTTCAGAGACACTCACAAATACGTAAGGAAATGCCGAAGCTGTCAAATCTCTAGTGGAAGACAACGAAAAGTAGCTTTCCCTTTGCAACCAGTGAACATTGAACAACCTTTCGAGCAATGGGGATTGGATATCATTGGGGAAATCACTCCACAGTTATCCAAACAACATAAGTATATCCTTACCACCACTGGTTACTTTACTAAGTGGGTTGAAGCAATTCCTATGAAGACAACAAACTCTGAGGCAATTATAGAGTTCATAGATCAATTCATTATTACCAGGTTTGGTGTCCCAAATGCTCCTTTTTTTTATAATGCATCTTATTTCTATGGAAATTCTATGTTTGAGTTCACTATCAAAAGAGGGTTTAAATTGGAATATTCTACGAATTACTATTCCCAAGGTAATGGTTTAGCAGAATACACCAATAAAAATCTTATCAAAATCATTAAGCGAACTATTGAGAAAAATCATAAAAACTGGCATAAATCTTTGATATTTGCACTATGGACTGACAGAATAACAGAGAAGGCTTCCATAGGTACTTCCCCATTTAATCTCGTATATGGGAATGAAGTTGTCATACCAACCAATTTGATACTTCCATCTCTAGCTTTAGTGTAGTTTATTGAACAAAGTCCCTCATCTTCTATTCAACTAAGACATGATGAAATTTTAAAATTAGAAGAATAAAGGGAAAAAGCTAGAATTATACATGCAAAACATCAACAAATTATCAAGTTATCTTTTGATTGAACTTCATCTAGTTCAAAACAATTACAAGTTGGTGATCTAGTTCTGAAATGGGACAAAGCCCATGAGGATGAAGGAAAACACAATAAGTTCTAGAAAATGTGGCTCAGACCATTTCAAATCAATGCGAAGATAGACCCTTCGACTTTCATATTGCAAGATCTATCAGGTAAGAGAGATTCTCTTCCTATTAATGGCCTTATATTGAAAAAATTCTTTAATTAAGGAGGTAACCCCTTCTCCCTTTGTAAATATTCAATTTTCAGCAAAATTTGTGTTCATAGTTTTTAGGATTGTTGGAAAATAAAGTTGTAAGATATCTTCCACCGGCCTTTGCTATAATGAAAAAGTTTCTCAAAACAAATAGTTTTGATATTTACTTTTAAAAATGGAAACCTTAAACAAAAGGAATTTTTCTAGGAAATTAGGTATATTTAGATTCTGAAACCCCATTTTATTTTTGTGAAATCTTCTCAAGATTTAGAAGTACTGTAAATCATTTTAATGTTTTCAAATGGGCAATAACGGTTAACAATACAAAGCAGAAACTGATTCAATATTAGCATCTTCAACTCTTAGCTTGTCATCCATGCTCTCTTAAGGAGAAAATTTCTCATCCCATTCATTTAAAGTTTATGATTACTTAGAGTGTAATTCTAAAATATATTTGATATAAAAGATAAGGGGTCTTATTACAAGCCTGCTTACCATGATCATTGGGGAATAGTTGAACTAACATTACCAATACTGCATACCAAAAAATGGTAATGGCTTATCATTATAAGAAAAGGGGTCTCATAACAAGCTAGCTTGTTCAGATAAATTACAACTAGTGAATGGCATTGTCAAATAGCTGGCCACTAAACTAGAACAATGGCTTTTTATCTTGAAAAATAAGAAAAAAGGAAAGTGATACAAAATATGAAAGTCATATTTTTGGATTCATTATTTTAATTATACTCTGAAATGGATGGGATAATAGACGATTAAATGATTAAAATGTATCCCTGTGGAGACTATAGATGTTTGATGGTAGTAGAGGCTCTACCTATGACAAAGGAGTCATTATAAAGCTAAATTGGAAAAGTTCTTTGTTTTATCATTATCAACCAATTAAGGCTAGTTTAAAACTTAGAATGTATTTAGTTTTAACAAGAGAAAACAATAGCAGAAATACTTATTATTATATTCAGAATTTATATATACCTAGTTATATTAGAATTTTCCTCTTAGGTAAGATTTCTATATAAAGAAAGTTTGGGTATTTCAACATTTTTCAGAGATAACTCTTTCCCCCAGTGAATTGCCAATTGTTGTGTTGTGCAATAACCCACCATTTCATAAAATTTTTATTTCTAACTATAATATGAAATGGGTCACTTTTAAACATAGATGTGTGAAAAAATTGGTATCAACTCATCATTAGAAAATCCTTAATAAAAAGGTCCAAAGGAAACGTAATATTATAAACCTTTTGAACTATAATGAAATCGGTCTTATGAATAAATATAAAATTATTTATTATTCCGATAAAGCGATTGCAAGATCGCATATCGCAACAACAAGGAAAACATAATACAAAGACCCATTGACTTACCCCGATCCAAAAAGTGAAAAACTATCGGTTATCGGGAAAGGCGAGCAACAAATATAACAAAAGGCCCTCCCCTATTTCTCAGATGCGATATCGCTATCAGCAATCAGGGGTTATAACACATCGTAATTTTAAGACACCTTTAAATCTCCCAATGCGATAAGGTGTATTGTTATCGGGGATCGAAGATTTTTGCAATAACATAAGTATTACGACCGGAGCTCATCTCTGATTGCGATATGATAAATCAAGGCACGAGTTTAAAAATAGATTTAAAAGGCTTGCATGCATTATTTTGGATTATTATTAAAAGCCTTCCTGTTCCCGATAGTGATTTACTTGTGATCATCCGCCAAAAAACTCAAGTCATGCTTGAATGAATCATTCGGCATATAAACGATATGATGAGTATTTAAAACTCCTTTACCATGATTGACAGGTTAAGCGGCCAATTAATGAAGCAGACATGTCGAGATCTTCCCTGAGATTGTATCTGCGGCAGTATCATGTTAATCCTTCATTATTCACTAATTCTTTCATATTGGCTCACATTACCTATTCTCTGTATGACGTTCATTTTATTCCTTGCGCAGAGCTCCGTCGAAACAACAAGTTCATACCAAATGGGAAATAAATCCAAGAGATCCGCGGCAGCAGCAACTCACCCAGCAACAGTGCAATCCACAATTGATCCAGGACTGAGCAAAAAGGGATTGATTTTAGACACTACATGTCTTGGCCTTGGAAATGCAAGTTGGCAAAGCATATATAAATTAATTGAAGCAGAGGAGCCTGAGACAGTATCAGTACAAGCTACCACAGATTCAACTAGAAAATCAGAGGCTTCCTTGAAAGATTTAGCTGATTCATATCTCCACCAAATAGCAGCACGTGAAAAAATTCTTCCATACACTGATGTAGTGCGATGGGCAGTAGAGGAGATCCCGATTTTAGACAAAACATTTTGTGCAGTTGATGGAAGGGTCTTCGGCACATTTCAGCCCGATGACTTAAGGAAAATGTATCACTTGCCCAAACCTCAAAAGAAATACAATAAAGCCTTTCTTGAGAAGTTCACAAGTGAGAATGAGACTGAATCGGCCCCAATTCGGGAGTGGAGACAGAACCCTGCAAGGCACAAACATGAACCTTCAGGTAAATTGCTATCAACCAAGACATTAGAGCAAGCATGCAATCAAGAGTTGGAGAAGAATGCAAGTCTAATTGCTGGCATAGAAAGTTTAACTTGGGATACCTATTGGTTTTTCTTAGTAAAAACATATATTCAACGGGCCGACCTCAAATGTTTAACCGATGTTATCGGTTGTATCATTCCCAAAATCCATGATGGAACATACTCAGCTCAACTCCATTCTTGTCTCAACCGTCCTCCAGAATTGGAACCGACACTTGCAATTTTCCAACTCAAATCAAAAGGAGAACAATCGAAACAATGAATCATGTTTTTTATTACCAACAAACCTATTGTGGAGGAGATACTCAAGATTTAGTTGTACCAATTAATAGCATTTTATTTTTGTAGTTAGTTAGTTTAATTAGTATTTATAGACCCTTTCATGCATTTAGAGAGGGTCCTCAGTTTTTGTATAAAAATCAAATCTGGAAGTTGCACTATTGTGCCTCCGGTATATTTTTTTATAAATACTGGGCCAATATACCGAATTCTAACTAAGAAAGCTTTGATGGAATGTGCACTTTTGCCTTGCTCTGAAAGTGTTTCTAAGTTGGAAAAAGAAATTTGAATGTGATTGATATCAAGAGTGATTCAAATCACATATGGTACTATTATCTATGATCTTGTTTCATTCTTTCATGTGAATCATCATTTGATTACTCTTGCTATCATTGGATATATGTATGTGTTTTCAAGAGAAACCCTTATATTTTTCACTATTGAATGTTTAAGGAATGTTATTCTTTTAGTCATATATGTATCAATGATATATAAAGGATAGGTGTAATAATGTTTTAATGATTACTTTGTTCAACTACTTGAACAAAGTAATTATCAGATGAACGAATTTCTTTGTTTACCAATAGAGTCATCTATATGTTTGTTTGTGGATAAAGATTATCAAACGTTACAATAAAATAGAAATTTCCCGGGATAGGATAGCTATTAATATTTTTACTTTTTAGATTAAATCATTCATCCATTACCATTATATTAGATAACCACTCATTTATCTATGCACTTTTTATTCATCATTGGGAAACTGGTCCCATTATTTCCAGTCGAAGCCACCGCACCAAATGGAAAAGGAGCTACATTAAGGTCGGGACCAGGTGGTTTTCCCCAATGTTGTTGCAGTGATTTTCGAGGCATCAATAGGTACATCAAACAAATCTAGGAAAATTGAATAGCCTCAAAATAATCCAAGGACAATGGGAAGGTGAGGATCAAACCATGGAATACCAGGAAGACAAAGAGAAAGACACCAACTCCAGTAGTGAAAGGACCCATACTAAGAGAAAAGCACCGAGTGATATTCTAGAAAAAGGCAAAGAACATGAAGAACAGACAGAAAACATGGAGACAGAAATGGAGATAAACAATGGGAAGACCTAATTATAGAAGAAGAAGTCCTGAGAAAGTTATTAAATGAATGGAGAAACTTGGATGAGTGATTTATCCTCGAGGATCATAAAATGCACTATGCGGAAACATTATAGCAATATCAAGCCAAACAAGGAAATGGAAAAACAAAAACTGAAGAACATCAAGAGAATTAGAAGGATAGCGAACCAGACCAGCAAGGACAAGTAAAAGGAGGGAAAAGAAATGACGACGAAAAAACATTAAAGATTTCATCCAACTGGGGGAAATTTTAGTGAACATAGGGAGAGTTATTCCACTTTCGGTGGTGTTCCAAACCCTCAAAGAAAGCCCTCATTGATAATGACATCCTAGGATATATGAGGTTTGAATAACAAAGGGAAGCAAAGACATCTAGCAAAATAATTGAGAAAAGCCAAACCACAGGTTATGCTTCTCCAGGAAACCAAAATCTCAGGATAGAAGATGGAGGAAATTTTAAATAAAATTAAACCTAGATATGAGTAAGTAAACATAGATGCTAAAGGAAGTGCAGGAGGGATAGAAGTCATCTGGAATCTAGAAGAAGTCATAGCAGACTAGTGGATAGGAATGCCCATAATTCTTACAGGAAAGTTTAGACTCATAGGGTAAAGTGAATGGTTCTTAGTTTTAGTAGTCGATGGGCCCCACCCCAGTAGACGGAGGCTTATTCCTTACTCATATGCAAAATCTTGGGAATATGCATCAGGAACAGATGTGGATCATTGTATGAGACTTCAATATGAGAACATCCAAGGAAGAGAAGAAAGGAGGAATACAAAGGTAAGACCCAAAGATGGAGAGATTCCAAGATTTGCAAATGGAATGAAGGTTGGTGGACATTCCAACTGTAAATGGAAAACTTACCTGGAATAACATAACAGACGAGAACAAACAAATCGCATCAAGTCTAGATATATTTCTAGCCTCTAAACAATTAATAAGAAAGGACATCTTCTATGAAGCTTCCATTCTCCCATCCATAGGGTCAGACCACTAGCCTATTAAATTGGAGATTGTTATGAACCCTTAGAATAAGAAAAGGCCTTTCCAGTTCGAGGCATTTTGACTAAGAGATCGAGAATTCATAGACAAATGAAAATGTGGTGGTAGGAGAGTAAAATTGGCAGGGAAGGTAGAAACAAAATGCATACGTTCCAAATTAGACTAAAAGACGTAAAAGGAAAAATAAATAAATGGAACAGAGAGGAATTTGGTAACATTCAAGAAGAGAAAGAAAAAATACCAATAAGAATCGAGGGAATCCAACAAAAAATCATGGAGGGAGGAAGAAGTGAGGAGCTGGCAGATGAGAAAGGGAGGGTGATTAACCGAATCAAGGAAAGAATAAAGCAGGAAGAAATTATATGGAAACAAAAATCCTGAGTCCAATGGTTGAAACAAGGGTAGAAAAATTCAAAATTATTTCACAAAGCAATGTTGGACCATAGATAGCATAGTAGAATATTTTCACTAAAGGATAGCCAAGGGAACAGGGTACTTCAACAAGAAGAAATGGAGAAGTTACTGGTAGATTACTTCAAAGGGATCTTAACAGAACCTGATATATGAAGGGAGGAGGAAATTACTAATGTGTGGCAATATATTCCTAAAAAAGTGACTAGAGATCAAAATCTGGCCTATTCAGGGTGATCGCAAAAGGAGAAGTGCAGGAAGTGGTAAAACAAATGACGAAGAACAAGGCCCCAGGGCCAGATGGATTTACTATATAATTTTACCAAGCCTCCTAGAGTTTCATGAGCTAGGAACTTGTGGAACTTGTGGAAGAATCAAGATGTATGAAGTGCATGCATCCGACCCTAAACACCAGCTTCCTTGCTCCAATCCCGAAAATGGAGAACTCGGAAGAACCCCAGGGCTTCATACCAATATCTTTATGTAATGTAGTATACAAAATACTGGCTACGATAATGGCAAACAGACTCAAACCAACCTTGCCTGACCTCATGACTCAGGAGAAAACTGGTATTGTTAAGGGTAGACAAATAAAAAATGGCATAATTATTGCTAAAGAGGTAATACACTCACTGAAAAACTCCATAAACAAAGGCATGCTAATAAAATTGGATCTGGCAAAGGCTTATGACCATCTTAGTTGGGACTATCTGGGGGGTATCCTAAAGGCTCATGGCTTTGACGAGAGATGGCTGTAATGGATAATGTCAATGGTAAGAACCCCGGTGATGTTAGTTATGCTAAATGGAACCCAAACAGAAGCCTTTAACCCCACGAGAGGTCTTAGACAGGGAGACCCCCTCTCCCCGTTTCTATTCATTCTAGCAACAGAAGGTCTAGGTAGGATGGTGAAAGCACGCCTGGCCAACGAACATATGAAGGGATTGTGAATTTTTGGTAATTAAATTCCTATAACACACCAGTAATTTGTAGATGATGTAATGATATATAGATAAGCCACCCTCAAGGAAGCCCAACAAATCGTAAAAATTCACTCAGAGTTCACGAAAGCCTCAGGGACAGATATTAACAATGAGAAAGCAGAAATATTCTTCTTTAACACTTAGGTAGCATCCCAAATATTCTTGGCTAGAAAAATGGGATTCTGAGTAGGAAGCCTCCCAACAAAGTATCTTGGCATAATGCTCATTGAGTATCAGTACAGAGTAGCGAATTGAGGACCTCTCATAGGCAAGATAAGAAAAATGATAGACAATTGGACATTCTAGTCTCTGAATACCCCTAGCCGAATAATCCTACTAAGAGCAGTATTGCAATCCATCCCAGTATACTAGATGTCTAGCCAAGTTATTCCTCAATCTCTTTGCCAAAAATTAGTAGCCATGTTTAAGAAATTTTTATGGAAAGGAACAAGTAAAACACTAAAATGGGCATTGTCCTCCTGGGAATGGCTCAACAAGCCAATCAAAGATGGAGGCTTAGGTTTGCATGACGCTTATATACTCAATCAAGTGATGGGCATGAAACTGTGGTGGAGGTGGACACAAGGTGGACAAGACCTATGGAAGAAAATTTGGGAGAAGAAATACGAGGCAACAGAGAAACGAGAAGACATGATGAGAAGCCAAACAGAGGCAAAAGGATCAACAATATGGAATCTGGCTAGGAACAATAAATATTTGATAAGAGACTACAACTTTTGGCTGGTAGGAGAGGGGAAAATAGCCATGTTCTAGGAAGAATCCTGGAAACAACGAGAAAAGCTTCTCCATAAAGAAACCCTCCAAGATATCCATGAATTTACCTCCTGAACAGAGGGGGAATTGGTTAGAAACTTCTGGAAACCAAGCATAGGGGAATACTAGCGAAATTGGAAGCAAAAGGATGACTAGGTAGAATCCCCAGAGGCAACAAGCTGGGGTGATTACAACAAAGAACTGGCATCCAGGAAAGCTGTGGTAAAAACATTGCAAGATATAATCTGATGGGGAACCCGAATAAAAGGTACGTTCTCTATAGCAGAAGGCTATTATATAAAGGTAGGGCATGATCGATAGACAAAATAAAAAAAAATGGAAAAACATCTAGAAAATCAAGACTTGGCCTAAACTAACCTTCTTTCTATGAATTTTACACCATGGATGGGCACTAACTTGGGATCACATTCAGAAAAAGGCATGCAGGGACCCTCATGATGCACACTATGCCACAAATATGAGGAGATGATGGAGCACCTAACAAACAGCTGCACCATCAGTAGAAAGTTGTGGAGTAGTCACCATCAACTAATTGAAAATTGTCATAGAAAATACCATAATATAAAAAATACTTTGGAAAATTGGCCCAGAAAACCTTACTAGAACTAGATTTTAAACTACGCGTGGGTGCTGTCTGTAGGGTTCATGCTTTGGAATATCTGGAAGGAAAGAAACAACGTGATATTTAAAGAATAAAAGAGAACCGCAACAGAAATATGGAAACAAACAATACAAAATATCAGAGAAACAATTTTAACAGAAAGGTGGAACAATGAAGACTGGAAGATTAACCAAATAGAGGAGAGAATTTTACAACGGTTACAATTAAAACAAAGCATGATAGACAAAAGCCAAAGTAAAAAAAAAAACAGAGAGGTTAAAGAGATAAGCACGTACAAGCATCCACCGCAAGGCTTTGTCAAGTTAAATGTTGACGGGGTAGCAAAAGGCAACCCAGGAGAAGTAGGAATAGGGGGGCTAATCAGCAACGACGATAGAAAAAGTCTTAGAATTTTTGCTATAGATTGTCAAGAAGCAACAAACAATGAAGCAGAGTTACTTGTGCTAAAATGAGGACTCGAAATTGCCATTCGAGAAAAGCACCAGAACCTTCAAATTGAAGGTGATTCAAAATGGGTAGTTGTCATGGTAAAATAACTACAGAACAAGGCACTGGTAGAAAATATTAGCTGGATCTAGAGAACATCATGGTTAACTAGTGAAATAGGGAAATTGAGAAATAAAATAGACTATCTTATTCCCACACAGATAAGGCGAACAATAAATAGATCGGTAGACTGGATAGCTAATTGGGGAAGCCAAAATAGGGGAAGGTCAATGGACCTCAGAGGAATAGAGCTCCCTCACCCGGAGGAGAAGGAATAGTTGCAGAAAATCCTAGACATCAATAACGGTGGCAATAGCGATCCAGAGAGGAATGTTGAGAGAAAGAAAACAAGTGGCAGACATGGGGAAAGTACACAGTTGGTGACGACAAATAGGACACACACGAGAAATGAATGGAGTAAATGGTGAAAAGGGTAGCTGACGGAGTAGGGAAGGGAAGCATCGCATCTCGAGAAGCCAGCAGAAGCACAATCAAGGAATGAGATGGTGGAGGGCATCTGTGGAGCTCGGCAAAGGGTTAGAGAATGGATGGCAAGTGGCAGCAGAAGGACAAAGAGTACATGGCAGGAGCAGCCGAAAGGACGTAGGAGTTATGAGGAGTAAAGGCAGACATAAAGATCGAGGCACATCCCAGGAATAGTGCTTAGGAAAGAGTGTTGGGAAAGAAACAGGACAGGTGAAGGTTAGAAGGGACATATGGATAGGAATAAACCAAAGGAGGCCTGAAGTGGCATTAGGAATTTGCATGCAATAGAGCACAAAGTAGGAAGGAATGAAGAAAGGTGGTAGACAGGAGTAGCAATCAGACAAAGGCTATGACAATGGCTGGGAAAGGTGGTATGTAGACTCATTCTCCTATTCGATCTTTTACGTGGTAGTTAGAAGTAGGAGCCTAAGTAATTTTCATGAAGAAACCATGAGGCTCAATCAAAAGGTAGACATAGCATATCTGTAGGAAACCTTAGACCCAGGAAGTAGTGTCCTGACTGGACCAGAGGAGGAAGCCTTAAAGTCCTAGCCCCGAGGAGATTTGCTGGTCATCTGGGGAAATTGAATCAAGGCCTCCTGAGGAAAGGAAAACCCAAACCCAGGATAGCTCTCAAGGTGGGGAATGGTGGAATATATGGAAGGCGAGATAACCCTGTAAGCAACCAAACCCTAGTACCTATCAATCCTGTAGAAAAGACCAGAAGGAAAATGAGTAGGAAATACCTGCAAAACAGGAGAGAAAGCAGTCCCTTACGACAGACAAAGAGAAAATATGATCTACACAGACCCTCAGAAAGATAGTAACAAGGGAAACTAGGGGTTCCCGTGGCCATCTCGAGTGGAGGAAATGAAATGGACCGAATTACAAGCTGGCCCTCAGTGTGTTCTATGTCGTCACACCATTTTCAAACCACGAAAAACCAGAATTCTGGCAAGGAAAGGGTGGTAAGTAAATGGATCAAAAATAAAATTTTAAAGCATGTTACCAAATTATGGTATCATGTCTTGCTAGGTAATAAAAATTCATTAAAGCGTAACATTCAGTCAAGAAAGAACATGGGCCCATGGAAAGCGAAAACGGTTCCAAAACAAGAAGAGGGAACCAACAAAAATCCGAAAAGGACAAGAAGGAAATCGGAGGTTGAGCATATGATGGAGATTATAAATGCTTATATGGCAGGGAACGCACCCCAAATTGGGAGCACATAAATGGATTAGAGAGAGAGCTGAGATCAATTAGCTCAAACCAAGAGGTCCCTAGGGGAGATTGGGAGGCCATCATGCCAGATCTAGGTAATTCACACAACCATAACTCACTCTTCAATAAAACGATCCAACATTACTTGATAATGAAGCATGTTGTAGCTAGATCCATGGAAATGAATCGGGCTATCCAGGAGGAAGAAGAGGAGGAAATGAGGCAGTGGAATGAGCAGTTACGAAACCAAAACCAGGGAGAATTGGAAAACATGAAGTCTGTTCTTCTTAAGGAAATTGTAGCCGTACAAATTCAGGCCTCTTGCAACAATCTCATCTTGGGGAGAGTTGAACAAATTCTAAGGGAGATGGAATGGATAATGGAACAGAGAAACAAGATCCCTGGATCAAGCTCCGAGGTGCCTACCCTGATAATCTCCTCAGATGAGGACTGATGCAGTATGTCAATTCCGTTACTATTTTTTCTATGCAAAAAACTGAAATCTGATGTATTATCATAGAGTAAAAGCTAAGATAATGAGTAGAGCTGAAGAGAAGACATGTTACAAACACAAAGATGAACATTTTCAAATTTTGGACTAGATTTAATGCAGACAGGAGGGTTCCTGGTTTCCTTCAGGCAAGTTAATCACCTAGGACATATGAAGGATGTATGTATATTTTGATTTTGAAATATATATAGCAGCTCTTCCAAATTAAAAAAAAAAGATAGTGCCTCCTATAGAAATCACCAAAAGGTGGCTTTTCAGTTGGACTGACAATGGACAAGAAATGTTTGAGAAGATAAGTTAGGCTATGAGTTCATTCCCTGCACTTCCATAATCAAATTTCACCTAGGCTTCTGTTCAATAGTGTGATTCTTTAGGGACCGAAATAAGATCTATTTTATGTACGATCATCACCTCATAGTTTTTGGGACCTGAAAACTCAGAGATTATGAGTAGAATTACTCAACTTATGACAAGGGATTGTTGGCCATCATGCATGCATTATTGAAATTATGATAGTATCTTGTGGCGAATAGGTTCAAAGACAAAATAGATCATCGTAGCCTAAGATTCCTTGTGGAGTAGGAGGAGCTGAGTGAGAAAAAAAAAATGGATTAGAAAATTATAGGCTTATGATTTCAAGATTGAGTATGTCAAGGGGATAACTAATGTGGTAAAAAATTCCCTCTCGAAGACACCATCCACTCTCTCATTCATGGAGATGACATATGACAATTTTTTTTTTATTTCTTGTAGAATACTCTAACAAAAAATAAAAATATATGATATTCAATAGGGGTTGATACAACATGGAAGACACAAGTTTATGGGAGACATCATCTACTATAAATATTGAAGCTATCTAGTACCATAATCACAACTAATGGAGAAAACTATGCAAGGAACTTACAACTTATATTTTGCAGGACATCCAGGGTATTTGAAAACCTACTCAAAAATCAAAGAGAGGTTCTCTTGGAAGGGCCTCAACACATGTGCTAAGGTTCATGAAGTAATGAACCATCTACCAATAGAATAGAGCTAAACAAACCCATCTAGCGAGATTTATATAGGAAATTTATATACCTCAGTAGAAGTGGGAGAGTATCTATATGGAATTTATCATTGGGATACCTTTGCTACATGGTAAGGTCCACATATATTTAGTGGTAGAGCAACTTACAAAATTTTCACACTTCCTTTCCATATGATATAAAATTTTAATAACATAGGTTTTTGATATTCTATTTAGTGATATCTTTTGATTGCATGGGTTTCCAAAGACCATAATGAGTCACAAAGATAATATAATTATGGGTAGCATTTGGGAGGAGTAATTTAGACTTGTGGAGATGGAGTGGAAATTGAGCACTAGCTACAACCCACAGACCAACAGATAGAATAATATAGTCAACGAGTGGTTGGAGGGATATCTTAGGAACTATTTATCTGGTCAGTAGAAGGCATGGGTAAATTTGTTACATCTAGCAAAGAACTACTACAACACCACCTTCCACATGTTTATCTTTATGATGGCCTTAAAAGTGTTGTACAAATATGATGCCAAAACATTTGTGGATTGTTTGTTTAGCGATAGTCATTGCCATTTGGCTAAATGATGGATTTAGGAGAGCGATGATATCCTACGATTCCTCAAGAAACGATTGTGGATGGATCAAAACCAACAAAAATTGTATGAAAATAGGAGCGGGATACAACATGGGTTTGAAGTGGGATATGTGATATATATTCATCTCCTACCATACAAACAGTCATCACTCAAAACAAAAAGAGAATGAAATTGAAACCAAAATGCTATGGACCACATAGAATCATTAGATGAGTTGGGGAAGTGGCCTATGAGTTGGAAATTCCTAAAGGATGTAAATTTAATAATGTCTTCTATTTTGTGTTCCTTTAGAAGGCCTTGGAGAAGCATGCAGTCACCTCCATGAAGCTCCCGTCATTGGACAAGGAAGGAGAACCAATCTTCATCGCGAACGACATTTTAATGACCACCTAGTGGAATTTGAGGAAAAAGACTATAAAGCAGTACATGATAAAGTGGAAGCCTCTACTTGTTGAGGATGCCTCATAGGAAGGTGAGTGGATGGTAAAAATTCTAGAGTGTAAGTTACTTTAAGGAAAGAAAAATCAGGAAAGGTGAAATGTAATGTCCCCGACTACTTAGGGGAAATAAGATGGGTCTTGCTAACCTAATAGGTTCTTGTAGGCTAAGGTAGAGGGAAATTTTAATAAGGGAAAATACTTCTACTAAGAATATATTATAAATGCCTTTGTGTGTGTGTGTGTGTGTGTGTGTGTGACATGTAGAAATTTGATTAAATAAATCAATTATCACCATTTAGTTAACAAAAAATTGTAGGTGCCGACAACATTTTTTAGTAGATAATAAGAGGAATAGCTTTAAAATGAACAATTGTGAATAATTATTTGTGGCCTGGCCAAGTTTTTCTTTAATTTCAACATGATCAGAGTCATTGATGTCCACAACAATTCCCTCTCCACATCTTCCTTGTTGCGAATAACTGTCAATTTATCCCCAGGGATATGAGTGATTAGTAGTCTCTACGGTGATGGTGTGAGGTCCATTATTATGCGACTCATCGGAAAGGAGGTTATATATTGCTAGGATCTGTGTTGCGTTTAGTTAAGGGGAGACGATGTTGTCTAGGAAAATATTATGGTTCCGCCCTATCCATATGCCCTAGCATGTAACTAGAGGTATATTCAAAACCTTTTTTGGTGTTCTATTGTTCCACCATCTATGCCAGGCCTGTGAGATATTTTACCCTTTCCATATAATACTTATAGATAGACCTTGATATATCAAGATTCATACCTGATGTCCCAATTAACAAGTTAAAAATAAGTGTTCTATAGATTCCTCATATTCTCTACATAAAACACACCAAGAAGGGCCATGCAGGGATCACTTTTCTAGATTATCATCAATATGCAATTTATTATCTAGTATGCACCATAGTAGCATTACTTCGTACGGTAAAAATATTGAATTTCCAGAGGTGCTTCCAACACCAATGTTGTGTATCAGGTTCCTTTGAGGTAATGATGAATAAATATCTAGGTTTTGGCAAATATGGGTCATGCCTAGAGTGAAACCAAGCTAACTCATATTCTCGATCTAATACTATGATGTGAGATGTAGCCAACATCTCTATGTAGTCATCCTAATTTTGCTACCATTAGTTTCGGATTTGTAAAGCTCTAGCAGAAAGCCAATACTGACCCCATATAATAGTATGTTCCAAGTCCAAAATCTCATTTAGATATTTGATCCTGTGTGAAGACGGGAAGAAAACCAGGTCCATGGGGATGAAATGTGTATTGCCAAATATATATCATGGGTCAATTCCAACACAAACATGAATTCCTAGGCCAAGTCGTGAGGCAAGACCCGAAGCTATATTATTGAAGGATTTTAGGATTGTTTTCAAAATAGTAGAGATGCTAGGTCTTTGGTTATTTTTTAATTGAATAAAATATTTTGTAGATAGGGTATGTATGTACTTCTTCGTCACAAATTCTATCTTGAGACTATGAATCATGATTAGTCTCTATCCTACCCTTGTAGCCAGGGCTTATGAGAAACAAAATAAGACTTTAATGTGCCAACCACCCCATTTTTTGGGAATAAATATTATTTCCCATCTAACCCATGCAAATGTTTGTCCTTCCTTCATGTCATGTGAAAGCAAACCACAAAAATACCTATAAATTATATTCAATAGGCCTTTAGGAATCCAAGAAAATGACATCCAAAAGAGTGGTGTGGGTTCTAGTATTGATATGATAAACAATAGTCTTCCATCTCTGGACGACGACTTATGACACCAATATTTTATTCTCTTCTAAATTTTTGGCACAAGCCACATCTAATCAACTTTTTATAGTCATTTGGTTTCAGTTGAAACCTGATATATTTGATCCCTTCATCAAGGGTGTTAATTTGGAAGTAAAAAAAACTCTAAGAAAATCTTATTTGAAGCTCAGAAAATTCATTAATTGTGAGGGTAGATCTCAAATTATTTGGTGTCATACCTGGTTCCTTGCCGAGTTAGTACATGATACATCCAGGAATATCAATACATCATAAACAAACAATGGGTGTGAGAAAAGGATTTCTAATGCAACAGGTGTCCGTTAAGAGATACTCTATGTTTCACTTTGAATAATAGTCTTCTCAAAACCTCCATAATCAATAGGAATAATAAGGAGGATAGTGGGTATCCTCAAAGAATACCCCTTTCAGTGTGGAAGAAATTTGTATCATATCTATTGATCAGGATTTCACATGATGTAGATGTGATACATCACATAATCTAGTTAATAAACGAGATGTTGAAACCTAAATGGATAAGCATCAATTTAATGTAGAACTAACTAGCTCTGTGAAATTATTTTGAAAGGTCTATTTTAAGAATCATGCCCTTCATTTTTTTTTGTATTTATACTACGAAGCCACCCCAATGGCTTCATGTATCTAATGGTTCTCCAACAAGGTGAAATGTCCCTGTGAAACATCATGAGATAGGATCGAATTGGTTCTATTAGGTATGATTTTTACTATGATTTTGTATATGACATTACATAATGAGATCATTCTTTAGTCATCAAATGTAGTCAAGTCATTTGACTTAGGAATAAGTGCCATGAAGATATATTTCAATGCTTCATACATCTTCCTGGAAGTCCAACATTCCTCCACTAATTTCAATAGATCAGGACCAAGTAGATCATCGAAACTGAGGTAGAATTATACATACCACCCATCAAGTCTTCAAATTTTATAGTTTTCAAACCATTATAAGACAACCTCGAGCTCCCTAGTAGATACAGGCTCCAATAAGTCTTCATTATCATCGTCATTAGAAAATTTAGGGAAGGATTGGGAAATATTCATGATTTCCCCTATAGAATCCTCTCTAGAAGCTCAGTAAAGGGATTGCAAGTGTTTAACTACCATTTTGGCTAGATATCTAAATTTTGATCCCTTATTGCCAACAACATCTTTAAGGGACTAGATAATATTATGGCTTTCCTTCCCTTCACATCTTGTTGAAAAAGGTTAGTCTCGTCATCCCATGCCTGTAGTTATAACACTCTAATTTTAAGCTCCAGGATTCTTTTATGGCTTCCACTTGTCTCCTTCTTCTAATTTCTAATTGAATAATGTGTAATTTATATTCAATCGATGAATACCCCCCTCCTATAGGCTTTTCCAAATATTCTAATTTGGCTTCAATTTTATTTAGAGCTTCCTCATCTCTCTGTCTTTTTTCGTTTAGCCACTCAAATGCTTTTCTCTCTAAATGACAAATATTCTCATTAAATTGTGAGGCAATTGATATTTCATCCCTAAATTCACAGGGGTGCCAATTCACTAAAATAAAACTCCTGAATTCCTCGTCTTTAAGCCATGTTCCATTAAATTTGAAGGGGGATCTGAGCTTATCGAAGTGACTTTCTATCTAGATATAGATAGGGTAATGATTAGACTGACCCCCTGATTCAACTCATTGTTTGAACATGGTGAATTTCTCAAGGGGAGTTTCATTAAGAAAGAAATGGTCAAGTCTCCTAGCGAACATATCCTCCCATACTCGACGATTTCTCCAATGCGGTAGTTTCCTAGACATATCTATGTCAATAATATGGCGGGATTCAAGTGGGAGAAGTAATCTGACAGCGAACCCACTTGAGTATTATTTCCCCAACATTCAACCCTTCCAATAGAGAAATGAAGATCCCCCCCAATAATTAATTTATCATTGTTCATGAAATGTTTTTCCATAAGGTCATTCCAAAAGGAGACTCGATTTTGGCAAGGTCCATATTTTCTAACACGCCTGATTTGATATATGAACTCTTTGGAAATGATCAGTTGCAGCATAATTGTGATGTCCTCATACATTAATAATCTTCACTTAATTACACATGATACCAATTTCCACCCCTAGAGCGACCCCTCATGTCGAAAACAAAGAAATTCCAATTGGTAATCAAACCATCCAAGGTATGTTCAACATCAAAGAAGGAGTCTAGTGTTTCTTTAAGAAATATGATATCAAGACCATGTGCCAAGATGAGGTGTTTGAGTGTTATCTCCTTGGATGACATATATAACCCTCAAAAATTATAATAGATCCACTTCATTGGTGAACCAGAGATGGGAATTCATTTCTCTATGAACCCTTCCAGTAATGATTATCTTCCAGCAACAGTGACAGGATAAGCCCTCTTCATCGCTTTGGATATATGTTATTGTCTCCCATGAGTGATTTTAGGATCCCTAGAGCAGGAGAGAAGGCCCAAAACAAATCCATGGTTGGAAATAGGTACAGGTTGAATATAGTATTTTTTTCGGGGATCAAAGTTTGTATCTATGCCCGTTGTCAAACCCCCAAAGTGGTCACTAGGAGTAGCTAAGGTAGGTGATGGTGTCGGGCAACAAACAAGGATAGTATTGACATGGTAGGACAAAACCCCAAAATTATTTAATGGAATATTATAGCCAGTAGTAGAGGAAACAATAGAATAGGGAATATATAAAAAAACCAAAGTTATTATGTTGCAAGCATGAGAGGGTGAAAGAGTAATAGTACCTGAAATAGCAGTAGTTGCAGGATGGTCCCTGCACAAATTGTTTTGGCCCTTCTGGAGCCAAGACAGAGTGTTCCAAGGACTCCCTTCTTTCGTAGTGCCAAACCTTGCTGACCATATCCATTATATCATTGATTTTGATGCCATCTCCTAGAACAAGAGCCTTATTTTTATCCTTGAACTTAGGGAATATTGTTTTATTGGAATTCTTGTTTTGACACACCTCCTTGTCTCGAGAAGTAGCTATACATTCATCTTGTATTTTCTCATCATCTGGGGTACCATAAGTATGAATTGTCAGAGTGGGTATATAGTTGTATCCCCAATCCACTGTATGTGCCCACACATTAAGGATCCCCTTCCTCACCACTAGGTTTTGTGCGTGACAACATATTTATGATGGTCATCGAAATTTTTAGTGTGACGGAAGACCAATCCTCAAGTATTGCCTTCAAATGGAAGACTACCACATTATCCTTTGACTTTTCGCCAACCTAACCAGTCTGTGATGTTCCCCCGGTCCTTTGAAATTCCACAGTATGATATGAACTGCTAAGGTTAAAGCAAGTTTCAACGACTTTTATGGCTTCTATTGAAAAGCCATTTGAGTCGATTAGTTTATCTATAGGTGTCGACCATCCTACATTAGGGATTTCATCAATTTCCTTCTCTTCATGCTAGGTGCCAGCCTATTTAAAATCTACCGATCGAGGGAGGAATCAAATGAGAATGGGAGACCCATCCAATATATTTTATAGAAAAGCAAATATTCCCATGTTTTTGGATTCATATGTCAATCACCATCTCCTCTTGTTAATGTGTAGGAACTTTCTAGATAGAAATAATCATGGAAGTATCCTCCAAGTAGTCTACCAACTCTTCATCCACCCTGAATTTCCACTATGTCATTGTATAGATAATTCTACAAAAATAAAAAAACCTTGCTCAAGTTGTTAACCTTCAAAAAAACCACCTCATGTCGGTGCATATAGTATTGAAAACAACCCATGATTGTGTGAACCACCAATCCCCTTGTTGTTTTAACGTCCACCAGATTCTGAGAATTTCACAAAGTAGCATTCATGGCAAGTCTTCCTAGTGTGAATAGTGGAAAGGAAAACCCTAATCCTCGCCTTGTAATGGCCTTATACGTGGTAATGCAAATCACACAACCATTTTCCTTAGAGATTACCCTTCTCCTATTTCTTTATCTATATATATATATATATATATATTATATATATATAATATATATATATATATATATATATATATATATATATATATATACACACACACACACACACACACACACACACACATACAATTCTCAACTTCTTATCGCAGGAGGAAAAATGATATATTTGTGTGCATGTGTAATGAAAACATAAATAAAATGCTATTATTTTCATCCTCATACTATAATTTAAATGTAACAATACCAAAAAAATTTCACTACCCATGCGTGGACATAAAAAGAAAAAACTAACCATGAAGAATTTCTTGGAGAATATTGAAGAATATGCACACATTCCACCTAACCATGAATTTCCTTTAGAATTGCCCCCTAGCCAAGATCTTCTTATCTTCAGGAATCAACAACCATTAATTCCTTCGTGGTTTATTTTATAAGATATTTTGCCAACAAATTTTAGCAGCATCTTGCTTTTGGGTTTTCCAACCCTTTTCGTAGGCCTTTATGTTTTATTTTTCTTTCAAAAAATGTTCTTTCCTTTTTCCTTAAATCCTTCCTTTTTCTCCTGTAGTTCTTTATTCCATCCTCACTTAATATTTTCCTCCAACTAAGTGATTTAATATTATCTTTCTGTCCAATCATATGAAATCCATGTATTGCTAATTATTTCTCCTATGGTTTTTTTAGGGTATTTTAAGGGAAGGTCCACCTTGGACTCGACCACCAACAACATTTTCAAAGCTAGAGAGAAGTCTTCTAAACTCTAGTTCTCTTTCTTGAATATTTCCAAGAAATCTATTTATTAACTCAATTAATAATACAATAATTACATCATCACGTAAGTCTCATGATGGCTTACATCACCATTAACCCTAATAAACATTGTCCTCAGTGTTTCCTTAATTATATATTTTGTTAACATGGGAAGGAAATGCCTTTTTCATTTCTTCTTTCCTTCCTGCAACAATATTTCTCATGATAAAGTTTCTTCCATTTCATTTTATTTTGACTGATGTTTCAGTTTCAAGATAAAACATACTCTTATATTCATTTTTTTGTCATTCCCTAACATGCTTTCATACATGTTACGCATATTCTTTATATTTTCCTTTTTTCATCCCACTAAAGAAGCCTCGACCTACACCCAACAATGCTATGCACATGCACCCCCAAAATGTCAACAAAATTCATATAACTTCGCAACAATACAAGAAAATATTGGTAGATTTATTCATAGCTTTTCTAATGATAGTGGTGCCACTTAACGTGAAATTCAAAATATGGAATCATCAAATTCCTTTCATATCACTTACACAAAGGCATTAAAAATTAAATGACACCTTGTAGCATTCTATTTTATATAGTTATCCATTCCGCTCCTAAGTGAACTTATTGAAGTCCATCCTATTTGTTTTACGATTATTTTACATACCTTTCAATAAGCCCACAAAAGTATGAGGATAAGAAATAAGGAATTTACAATACCAACACAAATAATGGAACTTTACAAATTGTTAACAGTCATTTTCCCTTTTACACCTTATCCACTACTTTCCTTTAACTCACTCTCTTGATTTAATTTTTTTTTTAATATTTTGTTAGGATGCTATAGGAATTTCAATAAATATTCTTGATTTATCCAGATGCATCATTTCCAATCGACCAACTTGGTAATTTTGGTTTAATAAAAATAAAATTTGTGAAGTTTCTAGTGAAGCATCAATACTGATCTTTATTCCCATACAAATTCGAGGTCCCCTTTTTCTTAATATTAATGTTAATCAAGGTTTTTTCTTACCCTTGTTAGTCTCTCTTGCAATTCTTCTAGGGTTTTCATATTTTCACTCTTGATTTTGGCTTTGATAACTTATACTCTAATCCATTTCTATGTAAGGCTTGGTAGTTTGTATATATTTTTGGCACTACGTCTCAGTACGTCTCCCTTTCCTAGTTCTTGGGAAGTTAAAATATTACTATTACCATTATTTTCAACTTAATAGTCTCCAATTAGTTTACATACTTTGTTACTTTCATGATGAAATCTATGGTGATATTCTACCCCATCCATATTTTCAACCCTCTTGTTTTCAACCATGTCTTTTCATTACAATTTCTTCAGCTTATATTCCATGTATATTTGAGGACCATTTAATTCTTCAAGTTTTCAAGTCAAATTTATTTTTACTTTTCAGGTTCATTATAATATCCTCTTAAGGCTTTTCATATATATATATTTCTATGTTCCCTTGTTTAGAACTTTCATAAGTCACAACTTGTGCTCGCATTATTGACGGTGTTAAATTACCTAAACTTAAAATTTATAGTCCTCAAAGGAACCAGTTTTTGAGAATGTTCAATTGGGAGGTCACAATTTTATATACCTATTCACTTCATAACGTTTTTATCAATTTCTTCATAAACCTTATAAGTCCTACATAACATACATGTCATGTACATTCATGGTGGTTGGAATTATTAGCCATAAGGATATAACATTTATCCCACTTTTGCTTCAGTTATGATGTTAACATCTATTTCCTTCATAAATATGTTTAAGTGGTGCCAATATTAATATTAAGTATGCTTAAGAAAACTCTTTTTTTAACACTTGTTATATTGTGTTACACTGCGTTTGTAAGATTCTAGCTCTTAATCCCTCTTTTAAGCCATTTATGGTCAATATCTATATACCTCACAATGTCTTACATTTTATGTGTGCAACACATACTCCTAGTCCCCAGGTTCAAAGGCCTTTCTTATATGGTTGCATACCCATTTGAATCTCAAGAGTGTGTGTGCACAACTCCATTTGGAGAGAATTTATACTTAAGAATACCTAGTATTCTCCATTCGTAATTTATAATTTAAGTTCTTGCATTGTTATATTATTTATCACACACCCACTTTAATTTATGTATATTTACTCATGGATATATCCTTATCATATTATTCAAATTTATGCTAGAAGATTCCTCCTATTATACCGATAATTTGTTTTGAATACTTTATTCATATGGAACTTTTTGTTATAAGGTTTTCGCATCAATTTACTCCAACTTATTAACCTAGACTTTCCTGTGCCTATTTTTTGAGATGAGGCAAAATACTTGATTTCCCTTCCACTATATCTTCTTATTGAATAAAATTGTAGTACACCTCCTGATTACATGCAATTTTTCCTCTTACAGTCATACAATAATAAATTCATACTTGTCTATTTTAGGTTCTTTTCGACATTCTTTTGTCATTGTGCACTTAATTCTATCCTTATGAAATTAAGCACATATGAGTTTATTATCATGGAATCACATTCCTATTAAATATTGATTACTTTGTGTAGTTTGTAATCATGGATTCTTAAATATTTATTCTATTCTTACTCTAGTTATACTACATTTTATTTTTTGTACTCTATAATTTAGGGTGCACCACCTAGTAATGTATGAAATGTCAATCTTTAAAATTACCAATTGTAATTACTAGGTTCTTGTTAAACACGTGCTGTTTATCTTGTACTATATTATTTGTTATCTGGCTTATGTTACCACATACTTCATTTACACAGTATTATGTGGGAACTTACTTGTTTTAATAGCATATATACAAAATTTAACACCTTTAGAACTCGATGTTCTAAAAAAACCATAAATCTATGTTTCTGTTTAGTGAAATTTATTCCCCACATCATTTCTTTGTATCGGTCTTGGATTTATAAAATATTATCTTTCTCATATCACTTCCTTGATTATAAGGCATACAAAGCTTATATAATGATAATAACTTTTTAAATCCCATATAGTCTTTTGTATAACAAAATAGTGGAGAGACAGATTATCACTATATGGATATCTATCTTTTACATCAGATATAACAATTTCCTACAGTACTGTATATAATAGTAATCATTAAGGCATTTCTAGCTCACACACTATTATATACTTCAGTTGCAAAAAACTTATTTATGGCACTTCTTTATCCACCTTGCTTAGAGTTTAGGTTTAATTTGTTCAATAATCTATTACCTTTGGACAATCTCAATTCCCATATTACATATATTTAAATCTAACAGGGGTATATATACAAATACAATATTTTCTTATTGTCCGGGTATCATTCCTAGATTTTAATGAGGGACATTTCTCCTTTTGGCACAACTCAGTCACCGGTACTTTTCTTCACTACTAGCCTCAATTTATATTTCTTAGTGTATCTCACCCTACTAAGGGTCTTTGTAGAATACCTACACTTGAATTCCTACTACAGTTTATTTTAAACAGTCATACCTAATGCTTCCTACTAATGTATCTCACTTGTTCCCTATAGCGATAACAATATCGTATTTTTGTTATCTCTCCTCCTCAACCTATTCTCAAATTAATTTATTATTACCACATAATTTTTGAGCAAACGATAATTATTACCTCAAAATGGGTACTCTAGCATAGAAACCCCCAAAAAACATGAAATAACAACCCAAAAATGAAAATTGTGTATGTCAGAATGATGTTTATTTTTAGGGTAATTTTCCAATTTTTTTTAATGGAAGTAAAAACCATTTTTATTTTGGAAAATGGATGAAAAAACATCCTTAAAAAAATACGTGCTGGTTCTGGAATAAAAAAAACAATTTGGGTTACAATTTTGACATTTTTTAGAAATGGAGTTAAAGATAAGATATACGGACTTTGAAAAAATGTAAAATTCCAACAATTCTTGGACATGATATTAAATATAAAATATCATGTCTCAAATCATGATAATTCCAACAATTTCCATCCATGTTGTTAAGAAGAAAATATCTTGACAGTAAAAAACCTTGAAATTGTAATTGTTTTCAACCATAGCATTAAAGATAAAATATCCCAATTCAGAAAAACCTTAATATTTTGACAAATATTCAACCTTGTAATTAAAAACCTTTAGTTTTTAACACATTTCAACCATGAAATTATTGACACATTATATGACTAAACCAATTTTTAAAAACGAACAAGTAAACGAAAGATTCGTTATTCCAAGAAATTTTTTTATTTCAAAGGCTAAAACTATAACTCTTTTCAAATTTTAGCCTAAGACAACTTATCCTATTGCAACAAAAACCTAAAAACCAACCATCAAACTGAAGTTTTCCTTTTAATGAGGCATTAAAATTTCAACAATTTTAAAACTATCTTCTACCAAATGATAACTATAAATAATATCATGGAAATATCATTGTATAATTTAAAAAATCCACATTAATTTCTAATATTTGTTTACTTTTAAGCAAAATATGAGCTTTCGTAGATTGAATATCACATACGTTAAAGCACATAATCCAAAAAACATAGAAATGTCCCATAACTTCATTTAAGGTCATATGGAAGTCAAAATATTTATTTCAAGTTACCATCCAATCATCTTTAAAGACATGAATTTATTTTAATTAAAACAATAAATCCCACAAACATAGAAATGACTCGTAACTTCATGTAACATCACATCAAAGTCAAAATATTTATTTCAAGTCACCATGCAACCATCATTTATATAAAATGTGTTAGACATTTATTAAGAATCATGCATAGGATATGCCACACAATCAGAATCTACATTTTCAAATGAAAGATTGGATGCATATGAGGATGACCCAAATTCTTCTCTTTCATCAACTAGAGCCCCATGTAAGTCAACATGCATGCCCACCATTACAGGTTACAAAAGTCTTCTAGATATGACTAGGTTCAGCGGACTCCCATCTCAACATTATTCCTTCTGGTAACAACTTCTTCGAAATATCTATGGTCTTGAAGAGAAGAGTTCCCCTCTTTGTTAAATTTAAGTCATAGACAAGTATGTAAATATCCTCCAATTTTAAGATGTTTACCAATTTATATTTGTACTCTTTCTTTTTCTCTTTCTGAGAATTTGTTTATTAACTACCATCTCCGGCTTATACACACCATTGAATGCATCGGTATTTGTGGCATACCAATCTACATCAACAACTATAATGTCATCATTCTCTTTAATGGATTTTATAAACTCCACAACCCAAAATGTATAGCCAAGTGGATCTCCATTTTCTAATAATGCTATCATGGAAACCTCCTTAACGTCTTGCACAAAACTCTTCTAAAGGCTATCCATGGCTTCACGTTGTGCACACAATCTTCTATGACCAACATAGATTTATATTTCCTCTTCCTATTGAGAATTAATCATGCCTTGAGATTGTTGTTCTTCAACAATGTGTCTTTCCTCCTATTCATTTGGAATATTTTGAGGCCAAATAAATGGAGTCTTTAAAAGTGTATATTCATTTCCTAATAGTGAGATGATATCGCTTTTATCATTGAAAAAAGACTCCCACCAAACTGAATCAGCAACATCAAAGTACTCATATGTATCTCTAATACTTATTTTTATTTCTTCTAGGCATTCAAAATAATTTATCTCTCTCTTACTCATTCGTGCATTATGGAGTTCAACAACTGATTGTAATAATATTACCTTTGATGTACACTAGATGATTTGGAATGGACTTCAAAAATGTTAAGCCTAATGATGACCGTCATTCTACAATGGTTGAATACTTCTTGCCCCATATAAGTGTTTTTCCATCAATTTTGTTGATACGAAATTGATGCTGAAAGTTAATGTCATTAAGTTGTTCAATGCATTTTTCCTCACCATGCGATCCCAGAATAAACCTTCGCATGTCAATAGTTTCTTCCAGCACATGAAAAATGGGTTCTAGAATGTATGATTTCTTAATACATTCAATTAATGATGGCAAGCTCCCAACATTCTTCCTCCTCAATGTTAATGAAAAATGACTAAACATCTGATCGATATGGTCATGGGTGTTCCCAAAAATAAGGAAACCCACCTTTACCTTTTTAAAAATTCCCAATTGAACAAGCATGTTTAGATATCCTAAAAGAACTTGAATTTTATTTTCACGGCCTTTGTTGTCCAATTGTAGATACAAAACTTCAAGAGGAATACCAGACCAATGAGAAAGCACATCATGTATTATTGTCATCATAAGGTTTGCATCATTATGAATATATAGAGCTGTGAAGTAAACACTTGGCAACATCTTCCCATTAAAGACCATACAGCCAACCAAGTGAAACTCAATAAAATTTTCTTCCTGTAATCTTTTTGATGTGCACACAAAACGTGGTAGAAGTGTTTTCTTTTTGTCCATATCATCAATTATCAAACCCAAATACTTATTTCGATTATCATAACACTTTTTTCTATGCTCATACGATTTTTATCTTTCACTTGTTTTTTGATTGTGACGCACTTGAAGTTATTTCACAATGGAATATTCACATAAAATAAAATAAATCTATTAATAAATATGTTTTCATTGTTGATAAGCATCCAATTCTTAAAAATAATTTTATGAACATGTTGTAGCGGCTACAACCACCCTCCAAAATTTTGCCTTAGCTTCGTTTTGGAGCCTCCCTACCAACCTTTCACAGCACCTTGTCTTGCTTCGTCAAGTGCACAACCTTCAGTGTTTTTCTCGCACAAAGGTAACCTATCGATCAAGGCTTGATGCATAGCCCTCACAGGCTGATCACTCAGACTTGGTCTAGCTATAGGCTGAGTAGCCTCCCCAAGAAATTGTGCAATTCTGGAGGGTAACCAAGCTTCCCTCTAGAAATTGCACAATCCTTTCTAGCAACCTGTTGGGCCTCAAAATTGTGCAATCCTTCTAGACGGTTTTCACCCAGAAAACTGTGCAATCCTTCCCAACTAGCCTACTCAACCTAGGAATTGCACAATCCTAGGTAGCAGTTAGCTGCTTTGCCCAAAAATTATGCAAATATCATAAGTAGCCAACCCAACTTCGAGCCATAAATGAACATTTCCTCCCATCTATTGAGCAACCTCATGCATGAGAAGTTTGGTTGACCAGTTTCACCCAGGATCAAGGAGAATTGACTTGGAGGCATGGCTTACTTTTCCTGAAATAGCAAAAGGAAACATGCAAAAAGCATCCCATGATTGAGGGAGCTATTTTTAGCAACCGAAGGTTACATGAAAAATCATTTTAGAAACTTTCCTCCATGTGTCTCTTTTTCTTCTATTTGTGGCATGCATGTCATGAGATCAAACTTATTTATTTGATGCATCAGATCTCATTATTTCACATCGATCTTGGATCTTTGACATCCCACAACACATCAAGGACACTTCAACACATCTGACTCACCTATTCACAGGTAAGTGGTCTCAACTTGTCTTTCTTAGCATTTCTACCACTTTTTGTCCTTTCCCTTATGTGAGTGTTGTTTTTTTATTTCTTTGAACATTTGTTGTTGTTTACATGTAGGCTAGCTTTTACTTGCAATGTTTCAATTTTGATTGCTATCTCATTGTTATCGCATGCATGAAACTGTTTTGCATGAAAGGTCACTGATTCAACAACTTGCTTTATCGACATGGAAGTTGATATGTTTAATGAATCATTCGTTCAATGTTTTCATGCATGATCAATCACTTCAGATTTCACTTAGTGTTGCCATGTATTCACATTCAGATTTTCTTTCAGTTACCTATCGGAGGGTCTAGGTAGCCTTGGCTTAGACTCTGGCTCACCCAGACAGAATTGCACAATATGGGAAAGGGAGGCTCTGTCTTCCTCTCCAAAAATGATCATTTATTCCCATACACTATCCTGAAGGACTATTTTATGCATTTCTGAGGGACAATGATTGTTGGGCAAGAAAATTGGGCAATGCAGTCCCTGATCCTGCAGTCATTCTGAGCTGGAATTGGACAATACACAATCCCTATAGTCAAAAGTCCACCTAGATTGTGAACTGTGCAAATCCAGTAGCCAATCTTGCTCCTAGACACTCAAGACTACCTTTCTTGCAGTTTTGGCAGCCAGTCACCCATCCTCCCAACAAACATTACACAATCTTTGTCTATCATTCCTCAAGTATTTGTTAAGTCAATCCCTGAATATTCTCTAGTTTTACTGACATATTTCTTGCCATACATGTTGCTTTATCTCAAAATATTTTAGGTGGTCATCCACCTCTTATCATTATAGGATCAGTTGCCTCAGAAAGAGTAGGATCAAAGGACACCCATAGAAGTGCAATCGGAGCAACAGTTGAGCAAGTTTCCACATGTCTACCAATTTATGAAGATACCAAGTTGTTTCTAGACAAGGAAATCAAGAACAAATAGCAAGAGATCAATGAAGAATTTGTAGGAACTTTTCCAAAAGACCTTGAAGACTGTCAAGTGTATGTGAAAATTCACAAGTCCGACTTGTACTAAATTTCATGCAGATACCCCGCGTTCCCATCCACAGACATGATACACTCGATCGTCTCGCACATGGATCCTGAGATGATACTCTAAGAAATGTCAGCAAGATGAATCTTGCAACCTTCTAGGCATAGGATTATGATGAGATATATCACATGTTGAAGCCCGTGATTGTCATGGATATTTCTTTCACTTTACCCAACAACAGTGCCAACTCTATAGACATTCTGAAGAACTAGGTAATGGAGCCAGATTTATAAGAATAAGATACTGTGGAAGTCATATCATTACATGTTGACTATGTGGCTAAGAAAGCACGAAAACCTTCTCACAGAGTTGGGTCATCGCACTAGCCAAATTGGCTAGAGAGGGTAAACCATGTAACTAGTTTGACATGTTGGTTCATTAGTTGAAGGAATAGGTAACGAAGGATTGACATTCACTAGGAGGTATGAAGGTGGAGACCTACATGTCTGCCTACATCTTAGATGCAATGTGTGCTCGACAGGAGTTTCCAGGCTTGGAGTGGGCATGGTCACCAGCGGAGACTGCTGTGAACACATATTGTATGTTGTTGTCTGAACGAAGAATCAAAGGAGTAATCACATGATTACCATCACTTTTTCACCAAATTCTACAAGATCAGAGTGGAATAGGATTCACCCTCCATGTCTAAGGAAGTAATGGAGGCACTAATAGACATTGTTGATCGATATGAATCACTGTTGCGTACCTTCATCCAAATGTTCAGCATAAGAAAGCCTCTGCATTTTCTACTGAAGGTTACCTTGGACATACTCATCATGCAGGAGGTAGCATATCACATCTCGGCTAGATCGATAGCTAGACTGCACTGGAAGAAGTAGGCACCTTGGCCAGCTCTTCCATTGCAGATTGGGTTATATGAGATCTCGAGTATCCAACGAGCAGATGTTGAAGTAAAATTGATGAAGAAGTACAAATAGATCCATGGGGCATTTCATTGGGCTGAGGAGGACCCACAGAGATATTGCTACAGTTTCTCCAAGCCCAATGACCAGGGGTCAACTTCACTGTGAAGTGATTGGCAAAGTAACGTGAAGCACCATCCCAAAGAGAACCAGCATCAACAATAGTAGCAATAGAGGAAATAATACTAGTGCGTGACAAGGGTAAGAGGAAGATTTTCGATCGCATTAAGGAAGAGAAAAGTTGCAAGTTCTGAGAAGATCCATTGGTAGAGAAAGCAACTATTGCTATAGAGGTGAACAGGCAATAACACAACAAGAAAATCACACAAACGCAAAGGGATAAGAGAAGAGTGTAAGAAACGAAGAAGGAGTTGCATGAGATGAAGGAGAAACTCTGGAAGGAATAAGAGCTATGCAAAAAGGAGAGGGAAGAGCATCATCGACAGGTACACCAAGGGGTGTAACATGCACAAATAGTTGAAATAGTACCCATCCAAGTATTGGATTCATCAAAAAAGCTGGCATCAGGCAAATAGGATGAACCATCGTAGGAGCAGGACTATGCTCATGAGATAGAACAAGCACTTCAAGCCTTGGATACAAATATGGAGTAATGGAAATCACAATAGGACATTGACCTTATGCCTCACCATGAAGTGATCGACTTACCTACTTCACCACATGCAGATGATGAGCAAGTCTCAAGTGACTGAGGAGGCACCAAGATCCTCATAGATGAGCGAGAAGAAGAGATGCACAACATATCCTTTGACGAGTCTCAACATAGAGTTGTGTAATCCTATAGAGTGTCGAGTCTAGATGATCATACATCTCTTGCACAAGCTGAGGAACAGGTAATCATGTCTGACATGTGCAAACATTGAGCAACCTTTCCTGATGGAACTAGAGTGTATGTCAAAGCCACTAGCTCAAGTGTTCCCCTTCTGATAGGTGAGAATGAGCGAGTGGTTAAGGAACTACAGACTGCCAAGCAAGGACGAATGTTGGTCATAGCATCCACCCGAGCTAAACTAAAGAAGGAAATACTAGATGAATTATTGTCCCTTGATACAATTATGCCTGTGTTGTACTCCATGTTTAGCACTATACATAAGGAAGTCATCCATCTCAATTGATGGCAGTAGTGATGTGCTAGAAGAGAACGTACCTTGACAAAATTGAATGTTGTTGTTGATTACATGAAAGCATGGATGATCAGATACAAGGGAGCCCCGCTTCGTTTTACTAAGATGATGAAGGTTAGTGTGGTTGAGCTAAAAGAACATATTTGGAGTCATGACCGGAAATGTGAAGAGCTCTCGCAGCTCATCACTAGTATTCAGGCTTCCCATGCATGTGTGTTCAAGAGTATGGATGTTGTGGTTCATGCACATGTTATCCCATATATTGTGACTCTAACTCGGGCGAAGACAAAGGTACAGGTCTAACTAGAGCTTGATTCATAACTCAACGAGTTGATGCACATTGCTACCTGTCCAGACTTCCCGATCACTGCAGATGTCATGCACAAGTATCTTACTGGTCAAACCGCATTGAAGACAGTGATGCCCATGCTTGTAGATGAGTTGGACAGAGGAGCCTGAGAAGTGTACCTGGATGCTATGGAGGCAAGTGTCAGGTTCCAAAAATATGTCACTTTGGAGCACACAAACACCATCAAGGATTGTCAATCCTAGCATCAATATCTTAGTGTTGATCATTGTGAGGATGTTAAGGATTTGGACTTCCATGGTTGTCTAAATCAAAGTGATGTCTAGCATGGATTGCTCAAGCCATTTCATCTCACATGGGTGCATCTGCATTGTAATGTAAAGTCATTTCATGGGTAAGTCAAGTTGTGATAGTTGGATGTAACAATCATAGAGTAGATGAAAAGTCATGAGGGTAGTTGAACTGTCACAAAGGGGAATGTCAAGGGGCACCCCACCCTTTGCTATAAATAGTCCCTCATAACTCATTGTATAGGCTTTTTATCAGCCAATCTTCTGATAAGAATATCGGAGAGAGCTTGGACAATATTGTAACAAGCCTTCACTTCTCCATTGCGCAGAACTAGTACATCTCTTTTGGAGGAGGAGACGGTTGTGGCTGTAACATTCGGATGTTAGAAATAGTGGTTGGAGATGGATGTATTGTATGACTAGAAATTACACTTCTTAATATAACAGGAGACAACATATTTCATGCATACATTGTATTCTACTCTATGTTATATGGTTTACTCTAAATGATATATGTATTGGTTTGCTTGCGCAAGCATGTATGGCTATTTGTGTATGTATGTATGAATCTTTCTGAAATATGTTTTGCGTTTAACCATCACTTTGGATTACTTACTAACTCGCCTTCCATGTTGTGATGTATCTTTTCTCGTCTGTTCCCTTCTTAACTGCGTGCTATCATAGGTTTCCAAGGGGTGCACTCATCTCAACCACTGTGTGTTAGAACCTCTTATGTACCTTCCGTGGCTCACCACATCTGTCACACCCTGGCTACCAACAGAGTTATCTTATTTTCCTCTATGCAAAATCACAGTGAAAGCATTACCATATGACCCACTTCTGGGAATCCTACACCAAACGGTCTGAGGTCTAGTTGGGACTCCTTACCAAGGAGATCCCCTGACATGCTGGTGGGTGTAGCACCATCAACATAATACATACATGTTTCTGCCCCTTAAAATTTATCCCTTTTCTTATTTAAGAGAAGCACGGGTATTGCAAACCCCAATCCTTGTCCTCTTACGAATACGAATGTTCATGAATTTTTTCTTCCATATCCTTCTAAAATATGAATATGTAATAAAATTACCGTCTCCATTAGCACCTTTTGCATATTCTCTATATAAGTTGTATGTTTCTCATAACAACATAGACTTTGAAAGGGGAACTGATACTATTACCCATTTTGTAGAAATAGCAAAAAAGTGACCCAATTTTGAAAAGGGTGATGTAAAACACACATGTTTTTTTTAGAGCATAGTTTTTTGCACTTTAATTTTTTTATATACATTCTGTTCTAGAATGGTAGTGATTTTCATGTTGATTTAAAAAAGTGGTAATTCTGCGTCAGACCCTTTTTTTAAAAAACCTATTTTTTGACTTTAAATTTTCTATTATATGAAATGTAAATAATTATTTTGTAAATTTAATAATTTTGGAAATGGTCTTCTTCTTCATATTTTCTTGTTTTTCATTTTTATTTTTATTTTTTTTTGTAGTGAGGTTTTTATTGTTTTTCATATTTAAAGAAGAAGGTCGATATTTTGAATTTCCGATATTCTACATATTTATACATCGTTAATTAAATTTTCAATCCA
>APFE030172677.1:129842-194590 GCA_000404065.3 Pinus taeda
TTCATTGTTTTAATTTTAATTTTATTTTAATTTTATCTTGTGTTTTCATTAATTTTTTTAAAATTTAATGTTTTTCGAGGTCGTGATAAAATATTTTACACCATTATTTCGAAATGTTGAAATTTTACTTTTGAAAAAAAAAATGTTCTTGCAGCATTAACACTTTTCGTTTGAGGGTGGTTTTTGGATAATTTTTGTGCAAAAAATTGGTTTTCACCTTCATTCTTAAAACATGTTGAAAATTTACCCAAGACAAAAAATGGTGTTATTCCAACATCAACACTTTTCGGTCTTAGTACTATTTTTTATGTTTTTTTCAGGTTTTTTGGCCAGAGTTCCTGTTTTGAGTTTATAGTTCCCGTTTCAAAGTTTACAATGTTTCATTTTGAGAAATTATCTGGAATATCTATTGCGTCTTTATTTGGCATACACTCTCCATTCTTCGAAATTAAGTCTTTCATCCATGACATTGGGTTGATTATTGATGGTCCAGCCTCTCTTTTATAACATACTTCTAAATAATATTTAGGGTCTTTTTCCAACATTTCTTGAATTCTTGACAAATGAAAATTACAAATTGAATGCAACATTTTCAAAGCCTTTTTATACATAAATACATTCCCAATATGATAATCATAACCTGCCAGTGTAGATTGCATGCAACCCATTAAAAATGTATTTTACATTCTTTTATTCATTGACAAATATTTCTTCCTTCGCTGCAAAGCAAACTTGGAATCCATATGTTTCAAGAAATCCTTTTAACAACATTCAATAGAGATCAAATCAACGGTAGAACTTCGATTTGCGAAATATTTTTTCCTAACCCTTGTATAACTGAAATGTTTTGGTTTGATATGAAAAGGGCTACTCCTAGTCCTAGATACAATATTTGCTTGCAATGTATCCCTCATTTCATTGTTACTCGAAGAAGCATTTTCATGATCATTATGAGGAATATTATGCTAACGAACATAGTTAGAAAATTCGTCACCATCATTGCTTGGAAAAAATTCATTAGCTTCCTCACTTGAAGGAAATTCTTCAATAATAAAATCTGTTCTTTTGAAATACTAACTTAGACAAAATTCTTCACCATCTTCATACATGGTTTTTAAAACCTTCCTAGGAGGATTCAATTCATCATCACCATGACTATCTTTAAAACACTCTCTTAGAGAAAATGTGTAATTCACTTCTGCGCCTCTAAAAGTATCATTTGCAAGAAGCCCTTCATCACTGGTGCTCACATAATCCTTAGGATTATGACTAAGTGGAAAATATGACTCTATATTCATAGTCAAATTATCATTTGCAGGAAATTCTTCATCCTCCCGTTCATTAGAGTTGGTCTCATAATCCTTAGGTTTAGGAATAAGTGGGAACTTTGAATTTCTGTTTAATCAAAATTCTTCATCCTCCCCTGCATCAATGGTGCTTTCATAATCCTTATAATTATGACTAAATGGAAACTTTGAATATTTATTTAGTGGAAATCGTTCATGCTTGCCCTCCATTTCATTTTTGGTTCTCTCATAATCCTTGGGATTTGGAATACATGGAAACTTTCACTCTGAAAATTCTTCATTCCCCCCTTCATTAGTGGTGCTCTCATAATAGTTAGGATTAAAAATATGTGGAAACTTTGACTCTACGAATTCTTCAGCCCCCCTTCATTAGTGGTGCTCTCATAATCGTTAGGATTAGGACTATGTGGAAATATTGACTTTGTAGGTTCTCCAACGACAACACCCCCATCAATCATGCTCTCAAAATCCTTATGATAAGGAGGAAGTGGACTCACTCTAAAAATTCTTCATCCCCCCCTTCATCAATAGTGCTCTCATAATCCTTAGGATTAGGACTATGTGCAAACTTTGACTCGAGAAATTCTTCATCCCCCCCTTCATCTGTGGTGCTCTCATAATCCTTAGTATTAGGAGGAAGTGGAAAAATTGTCTCTATATTCATAGGAAATTATTTTTCCTACCCTTCATCAATGTTGCTCTCATCATCCTTAGGATTAAGAACAAGTAGAGATTTTATCTCTCTATTCATAGTGAAAGAATTCCTATGACATTCATCAAAATGAATAGAGTTGTTGCATGAAGAAGATGTCAATGCTAAAGAACTAAAAACTTCACTGTCAGAAAAATCCATGACCTTCAACTAGAAAATGTCGAATGATACCAATGCACTCTCTTCCAATGATAATTTATAGCTTAGAGATTGCAAATTTCCTTCTAAAGTCCCCCCCCCCAAATTTTTTCACTGAAAATTTTCCCTCCAAAGTTTCCCCCCCCAAAGACTTTCGCTAAAACTTTTCCCTCCAAAGATTTCGTTTCTAGATATTTCCCTCCAAAATTTTCAATTATAATTTGATATAAAACATATTACTAAACTTTTGGTTTTTAAAAATTTCACCCTAGCTTCTATTCAAAATATAGACACAAGCCCAAAATATTTTTTCTATTTAAATTATTTAACATTGACTATGTAACTAAATTAATTTTTATAGCTAATATTTTTTTTTTATCCAAAAATGAATGAAAACTAACCTAAAGCTATAATATTAACTATATATATATTTTTTTTTTTTAAAGTTTAATACCACATTCAAGAAATGCTCAATCAATCCCACAAACATCACTATAAAACAAAATTCTTTATTTTCATTCATCACAACATATCAAGTCTTCTCGTTCTTGTTAAAAATTTTGGAGCACATTCAACGGGTTTAAAGGGTTATAGTTTTATGTTAGTACATTCAGCGGGTTTAAAGGGTTATAGTTTTATGTTAGTACATTCAACGGGTTTAAAGGGTTATAGTTTTAGGTTAGTATGGGTTTAAAGGTTAGTTTAATGTTAGTTTTCTTTCTACATCAACTATTTACAGGGTTATAGTTTTAGGTTAGTACAGGTTTAAAAGTTAGTTTAAGGTTAGTTTTCTTTCTATTTTGACTATTTACATATGAATTTGGGGAAATTTTGTGTTTTTATGAGAAAAGCCACATAAAACACTATTATTTCTTATATATTTTTATAGGGACGAAAAGGAAAAAAAACTCAAATTTTTAGGATTTTTAAGAGAAAATTAACATTTTTTATTTTTTATTTTTTTATTTTGAGCTTTTGAAAAGAAAAGTGAGTGTTGTTTTTTTTTTTTTAATTTCGTTTTTGGAGCATTAAAATTCTTGCATGAAAAAAAAAAATTGTTCTATTACGAAAAAAAATCCATTTAATATTTTGTTTATATATTTGTTATTTTTTTAAATTGAAATTTGTTTTATTACAGTTTATTAATAAAATTTTAATTTATTTTTTTATTCTTGTATTGTTTTCTTCCAAATTTATCAATCACATGTCTGCAAGTTGTCCACCTTAGATCTGCATCTGGCACTAACACAGGTGAAAAAAAAGGACGTTGAAGAGTACTGCACACATTCAAAAAAGTGTTGTCCTCAACATATGAGTAGTTCTTGATGTCTATATATAAAATATTGATCATTCCATGTGGAATATTCAACATGTAAGTTGTTCCACTTAATGAGATACTATCAAATTAATCGTTTTTGTAATTTTCGGGTTTTTATTTCTATGATTGATTCGAGCTCCAATATGATTTTTCCTTCATCATCAAGTTATGGAAAAATTGTTTGAACTAATAGATTGTCACATATAACCTTGTTTAAGCATGAAACATCGAAAACTAGGTGTACTCAGGAATATGCAGGTAGCTCCAATATGTATGCCATAGTACCAACCTTTTGCAACACCTTGTAAGGACCATAGCTATTGGGTGATAATTTATTATCCTCTTCAGCTCACTTAGAGAACATTTATTTGTATGATTGTATCGATAAAAATACCGAATCGCCTACATCAAAACTACTTTCACTATGATGCTAATCTGTCTTTTGTTTCATTTGATAACACACCATAGTCAAGTTATCCTTTATGAGCTGGAGAAATTCTTGTTGATGCTAAATGTGATGTTTCATTACATGAACCTTAGAATTTTCTCTCAATGAAAATGTGATGGATGGTGGATGATATCCATAACGTGCCATAAATGGAGTCATTTTTATTGGAGTATGGAAGGACATGTTGTACAAACATCCTACCAGAGGTAACCACTTGACACGTTTGTTTTTAATCAGATACAAAGAAATGAATATATCCTTCCAAATATTTGTTAACTATATGAGTTTTCCTGCAAAATTTAAGATGATAAGATGACTTATGATTTAATTGAGTACCAATAAAAGAAAATAATTCTATCGAAAATTTTCTAGTGAAAATAGGTTCTATGTCACCTAAAACAACCTTTGGGTTTCCATGTAACTTTTGAATTGTTTACATAAATGAAGTAGTGACCATGTATTGGATTTAAAAGGATGAGACAGTGAAAAAAACTAATTGTACCTAGTAATTCTATTAACCCCCACAATGATGAAACTCTTTCCTTTGGACTTGGGTAAACCTGTGATAAAATCCATTGAGACCTCCTCTTAATGTTAACTTGGAATGACTGAAGGTTTTAATAGACTTTGGTTCTTAATCATACCAACTTTATGTTTTGGAAAACCAAACATTCTACCAAACACTTTTAGATATCATATTTAAGGTCATCCCAAAATATTCTTTCTTGACTGTATGGTAATTTTTTAAAAATATTGAGTTCCCTCCTTAAGGAGAGGTGTGCAATTCCAAAAGAATATTTAATTTGTGTTGGAAGATCTTACATAGATATAAGTAATATTTCTACCATAAGAAATAATTTTGCTACATATATGTATGAGATATATTGGCATCTTGTTGCAATTTTTGAATGAGTATTCACACCTCTCCATATTTTCTCCTTTCATCCCCTGCTTCAATTATCTAATCAGGTTTAATAATAGAAATAACAAAAAGAAATACTTCCACATCCTAATCCATTTATGAATGTGAATTTGCAACAACACTTTGCTTCAATTTTTTGTATATGATTTAACTGTAACAACCCAACATCTTTGTGACCCATTTTATCCACTCTTTTCAAGATAATATTTATTCCTAAAAATATTTAAGGCTATCATGATCAATTTTTTCCTTGAAGTATCTTCATATTATGTATGGGTTCCATTGCTTTAGGGCATGTACTATTGCCAACATTTCTTTCTCATAAATAGGTTTTTTTATATATTTTCCCTTGAATGGATGACTTTACAAAGAAATGGATCCTCCATCTTGCATTAAAAAGACACCATTTTAAGCTCCTAAAGCATCGCATATAACAATAAATTTTTTTGTGAAGTCTAGTGTTGCTAAGACTAAACCTTGGCACATTAACTCTTTAAGATATTCAAAGGCCTTAGTTGCTACTCAAATAAAAAATGCATCTTTCTTTATGAATGTTGTTATAGTTTCTTATATTTTCCCATAACTATTAAAAAAATTACAATATTTCCATATCAACCTGAGAAATCTTCAAGGTTTCTTTAGGGTTCTGAAGATTTTCCATTCCTTGATGGCTTTATTTTTTTTATAGTGTACCTTAACACCCTCGTGAAATACAATAGAACACAAATTGTAATAGCCCTCATAAAAATTCCATGTAAAATATGTAAGACCACGGTTGATGGGACACTTATTCGGAGTCGAATGTCAGACAATACATCCTAGGGGTGTTCATTAAGTTGTTTATGGCTAAGGAAATTTGTAAAGGCAATGGCTAAGGCTTTGGGAAGGAAAAATTGCATTTTTGGCACACTTATTTAAGAAAATAATGGAAATTAGGAGAAAAGGAAGGTGAAAGTTCATAGGTTACATGTGAAGAGAAAATTGAAGGAAAATAATAGAAAATGAAGAAAATAGAGGCCTCATTTACAGTAAGGTGTATGAGGAACAATGGGAAAATCTTGGTCAGTGTAAGATTTTGTCAGTTGAGTTTTGGAGCTCTCTCATTATTCTCTCTCTCTCTCTCTCTCTCTCTCTCTCTCTCTCTCTCTCTCTCTCTAAGACACTTATATTTTCTTGCAGCACTTCGAAATTGGAGAAAGAAAGTAAAATAAGGGAAGCGAAAGAAAAGAGAAAGAAGGTTAAGGTAGGGTCAAGGAACTACAAAAACATTCATTGTAGGTATCAACTTGCATGTGTATTTTCCTTGCTAGATTTGGCATGCGTTACATGGGTTTTTCCAAGTATAAAGGTGTTCTCAACCTAGTGTTTCCATTCGTGAATAGTCATGGTGTGATGGGGTTCTCATGTTCTGGTTGCGCTAGATTTTTGGATGGATTCAAAGATGAGTGGAGTGGATCTTTGAATGATAGAGCACATATCCTATTGTTCCCTAAATAGAACTGTGGATCACAGTAAAGCCATTGGCCTAGTGACCCCTGAGCCATATTGTGGGTTGTGCTAATGCCAAGATTGTGTTTCCTTAGTGGGCCTAGGAATCCTTGCCGGTGAATGGTAGGATATATGGTAAATCCAAGACCATGTTTTCTCTCTGCTAGGTGTAACAATCCCTAGTTTGGGATATGTGGTAAAGCCTATAAAGTGGGTCTTAGTTTAGGGCCTAGTGATCTAGGTTATATCATAGTAGAGCTGGAGATAATAGGAGTCAAGAAAAATCCTCGCCATGTAGGTGGATAAATATGGTATCATCCATGCTTGTTTGGCCTGGATATCGGGTAGAGGTCACGATAAAGCCTGTTATGATCTATTCGTTGTGTTGGCCTAGTAATCTAGGATGGATTATGGTAACGCTTAGTATTTGTTGATGAGGGTGAGGTGGTTTAGCCTCATTATGCCTTGGATGGTTCTTTTTTTCTGAGTCCCACATTCATGCTTAGAATATGACATGAGGGTGATTAGCTAAAGAGAGACTTGGGTCAACCAATCTACGGTTGAGTGGAACATGGTAGTCCCATCTCTAGTTCGTTCATTTCATTCATTAATGAGAAATTCATTCCCTTTGTTTTCATGTGTAAATGTATAGATTTATATGCGGATTTTGATGGTTGATATGGTTATGGTGATTATGTTCCTATTATGCTATTTATATGTAGGTTTTATGACAACAACTATATATCACTCTTAGCATGTTTTTACTTGTCAACAAATGGATAGTGTATCTATGGCCAAATAGATGATAATGCAAAAAATGGCATGAGGGAATAATGGTTCATAGAAATTCTCAGATAAGTATGAGAACCCTACACTTAATGGTGTTGTTTATGCCTGTAGGTTACATGTTGATGATATGTTTAATGAAACACCTTGCATGGCTAGTAGGGGTATGATAAATGTCTTGTTTAACTTACTTCTTTTGCATCATTGTTTCCCTTTATTTTCATTTATTCCTACCTAAAACTCCATTCTCGACAGTGGCCTTGACTCTGGGCCTGAGAAAGTGGCTTAAATCCTAGCGTCATCAGCACATAACTGGTAATTTTATTCTCGTGTCGCTAGCAGGAAAGAATGTGAGAGCAAATTTAGTTTTCTAGTCGCTTCATTTTCCATAGCATGAGAGTGAAAATTTAAAAATACATCCAGAACAAAAGTGGGACCCATGTACAGGTTGTCAGAATGGCTAACATGTCTCCTAAGGATTCTGAAGTTGATGTTGGATGACTGTGTGTGATGATTCCGTTGACTTCACTTCCTTAAGGTCACATAGGAGGTCGAATCTGATCATTGTAGACTCTTGTCTCATGTTTACCCTAGTTGATATGGTTAATTGGGTGGATGAGGCAGGAGGTTGTCACATAAATATTCCACCTCATGTACCCCAAAGAAACATTTCGAGGATTCTGCATACAACTATTTCTTGTCCAATATTTTAAGCACCACATCTACATGTTGAACATGATATTTCCAAGACCCATTGAAGATTAGTATATCATCAAAAAAAAGTAACACAATTTTTCTAAGAAAGAGTATAAAAGTACAATTAATCAAACCTAGAAATGTTGAATGTGCATTAGTAAGGCCAAAAGGCATGACCAAAAATTCATGATGACCTTCATGTGTTCTGCATATCATTTTTGGAAATTATTTTGTCTTCGGTCTAATTTGATGATATCTGAAGCGATGATCCATGTAAATTTTTCCAATCTAAATTGCTCCATGTATATCATCCAACAATTCATCAGCGAAAGGAATGAGAATTTATCTTTAATGGTGAGCTTATTGAGCTCTCTGTAATCCAGAAACAAACACCATGATCCATCCTTCTTGTGTACTAATACCACAAGATAAGAGAAATATCTTTGGCTATGTTGAATTGTACTAGCCTCTATCATTTTTGTAACCGTACATTCAATTTCACTCTTTTAGGCATAATGATATCTATAAGGTTTGATGTTTGGAGGAAAATTACCTGGAAGCAAGTGAATAACATGATCACGATCATAAATAAGTTGGAGACTTTGGGAGTAAATGGTTAATTATCATTAGGAAAAGATCTAGGAAATCACAAAATGGCCTACTTTGAAAAATGTATCTAAAATTAAGAGCTTTCTTGACCACTGGACATACTATAGAAAGAATTTTAATGGGTTCTTACAGTTGACAATTCCTCTTATAGAAATCACCAAAAAGGAGGATTTAAGTTGGATTGGTAAAGAAAAAGAAACATTTGAGAAGATAAGTTAGGTTATGATTTCGTTCCCTGCGCTTGCATAATCAGAATTCACCCAACCGTCTGCTCAATAATGTTATTCTTCATGGATTGAAATAAGATCTATTTTTATGTAGGATCATCACCTCATATATTTTGAGAGTTGGAAACTCAAAGATTATGAGTAGAATTACTCAACTTATGGCAAGGGATCGTTGACCATCATGCATGCATTGTTGAAATTATGACAATATCTTGTGGCGAATAGGTTCAAAGAAAAAATAGATCATTGTAGCCTAAGATTCCTCATGGAGCAGGAGGATTTTTGTTAGAAACAAAAAAAGTGGATTAGAAATTAATAGTCTTATGATTTCAAGATTGAGTATGTTAAGGGGAAAACTAGTGTGGTAAAAAATTCCCTCTCAAAGACACCATCCACTCACTAATTCATGGAGATGACATATGAAAAATATTTTTTTATGTCTTGTAGAATAATCTAATGAAAAATAAAAATATATGAGATTCAAGAGGGATTGATACAATATGGAATACACCAGGTCATGGGAGACATCATCTACTATAAATATTGAAGCTATCTAGTACCATAATCACAACTAATGTAGAAAATTATGCAAGGAACTCATAGGTTATCTTTTGTATGACACTAGGGGTATTTTAAAACCTACTGGAAAATTAGAGAGAGGTTCTCCTAGAAGGGCCTTAAGATGCATGTGTTAAGGTTTGTGAAAGGATGCACCATATTCAAATAGAACAAAGCGAAATAAACCCATCTAATGGGTTTTATATAGGAAATATATATCCCTAAGTAAAAGTGGGAGAGTATCGATATGGAATTTATTTTTGGGATAACTTTGGTACATGGTAAGGACTAAATATATTTAGTGGTAGACCAACTTACGAAATGTGCACACTTCTTTGCCATATGATATAAAAATCTAGTAACATAGGTGTTTGATTTTCTCTTCAATGATATCTTCTTATTGCATGGATTTCCAAAGACCGTCATGAGTCACAGAGGTAATATAATTATGGGTAAAATTTGGTAGGAATTATTTAGACTTGTGGTGATGGAGCTTATACGGAGCACTAGCTACAACCCATAGACCAATAGATAGACTAGGATAGTCAAAAAGTGGTTTGAGGGATATCTCAGGAACTATTTATATGGCCAATAGAAGGCATGGGTAGAGTTGTTACATTGAGCAGAGAACTACTACATATGATGCCATAACATTTACGAAATCATTTGTTTATAGATACTCGTGCCCCTTTAGCTAAATGATGGATTTGGGAGAGCCATGATATCCTATGAGTCCTCAAGAAAAGATTGTGGATGGACCAAAATCAACACAAATTATATGAAAATAGGCATATGATACAACATAGGTTTGAAGTGCGATATGGGGTACATCCTCATCTCCTACCCTACAAATAGCCATCACTCAAAACAAAAAGAGCATGAAATTGAAACGAAGATTCTATGGACCACATAGAATCATGGGATTAGTTGCGGGAGTGTCCTATGAGTTGAAAATTCCTAAAGGATGTAAATTTAACAATGTCTTCTATGTGTTGTGACTCCGAAAAGCCTTGGAGAAGCATGCAGTCACCTCCATGAAGCTCCCATCATTGGACAAGGAAGGAGAACTAATCTTCATCGCAAACAACATTTTAAATACCATCTAATGGAATTTGAGGGAAAAAAACTATAAAGGAGTACATGATTAAGTGGAAGCCTCTACTTGCTGAGGATGCCACATAGGAGGGTGAGCGGATGGTAAAAATTCTAGAGTTGAAGTTACTTTAAGGAAAAAAAAATCGGGAAAGGTGAAATGTAATGTCCCCGACTACTTAGGGGAAATAAGATGTATTCTCCTAGCCTAATAGGTTCCTATAGGCTAAGGTAGAGGGAAATTTTAATAAGGGAAAATATTTCTCCTAAGAAAATATTATAATTGCTTAAGGGATGAAAAGAGGTAAATATCCTAGGATAATGGAAAGCCATTTTTATTTAATAAAATAAAATTCTTCTAAAGTGGATTAATAAAAAAAAAAGGTAAAATGTGAGTAGAAATGACAAATCAATTATCAAAGGATAAAAATGACGAGACTCTCCTCATTCTATCAATTTAATATTGATAAAATAGCTCTACGAGAGTTTTTGTAGAGAAGCTTAGGTTTGAGAAACCCTAGTAACCAATTTTATTTTTGTTGTTGAAACTATAGACCCTAGTTGGTTCAAAGAGTGGAATCACTCAGGCTTAACCATTGGGCTTCAAAGGAGAATAAGTTTTGAAGGTTATACTAAGGTAAAGGTGCTATATATTGATTTTATTTTATAGTAGTGTGTTTATCATCCTCTTTCAAGGATGAGAATACATTCTAACAAGAGTGAAACTTGTCTATGAAAACAACTCAGTAGAATGAACCATACAACTCAAAAAAAACGTGGTGGTATTTTGGATCGACTCCAAGAGGGAATATTGCTAGAATTACTTGTCATTTATAATATACATACTAAAAACATTTCCAAAAACCTTACCAAATTTTGGAAATTAACATTTTTTCCCTCATTATGATTAGATGCCACATTTTTTATAACTGTAATAGTGCCTAAATGTAGACAGAGAAATGGGGAGAGAAGATGTTCATTACAAATCCAAACCAATCGACCTATTGTACAATCACCTAATAACTTAGAAGATTTTCGAAAACAAGACGCGGATAACATATTTCAAAAATTTGGAAAGATTCAGTGAAGCCAGTTCACTCAAGCTCATTAAAAATTAAACTGAACAACACTTGACAGATGGAGAATAGAAATTATAGTTGAAAAAAATTGATTTCTCAAGTAATATGACTACTTTGAATAGGAGTATGTTGGTTAAGTAGGCCAACTTTTTTAGAGAGGATGAATGGATTAGGAAAAAAGGTAGAGTTACAGAAATAACTTTGTTACCAAACATATGGGAGAATGTTACATATTTCCTACAAAAACATGTTATCTATGAAGGAAGATTTGGGGTAATTTTTAACTATCACTTGATGTTCTAAACCCACATTGTCCATGAAATTTTTTCTAACATACCCTGCTTCTTGCTAGAGTTATTAAATCACATGAATAATGTTATTAGATATGAAAAAAATTTAAAGAACTACATAACAAATCACAAGGACATTAAGCTCATAATTATTGACACATTAGTGTAACAAGGAAGAAAATGGATAGAATTGGTAACCACTACGACAAGGTCAACTCAAGGCATCAAAAAGTAAGAATAGATGAGTGGATTAGTAGGAGAGAAAAAGAAACAAAGAGAGGATATTGGGATAGGAAGAAGAATGGGGTTGATGGTCTTGGACCCCCCAACATGTCAGGGCATCTCCCTAGTAAGAAGTCCCAATTTGACCTCAGACCATTTGGTGTAGGAGCCTCAACAGTGGGTTGTATGATATCACCTTGACCATGGTTGCGTGTAGAGGAAAGTAAGATGTCAATGTTGGTAGCAAGGTTGTCACATGTGTAGCAAGCCAAGAAAGGTGTATGAATTGTTCTGACACATGGAAAGTGAGGTGAGTGTGCCCCTTGGAAACTTGTGGAAGCACGCAGATTAAAAGGGAACACATGAGTGAATATGCATCAAAAAATGGAAGGCATGTAAGCTAAAAATCCAAAGTGATGGTTAAACCAACAACACATCTCAGTAATATTCATACATACTTATACAGAAAAAGAACATACATGCATGCATAAGAAAATAGATACATATATCATTAGAGTGAGCAAGATAGCTGAAATACAATAACAACATATGCATGAAACATGTTGACCCTATTATATTAAGAAGTGAAAGTTCCAATCATAAAGTACAACCATGACCAACCAATTGTCCTGTTAGCAGAATGATACAGTCAATATCACTTACTCCTCCAAAGAGATATTCTAACTTTACATTGTGGAGAAGTCAAGGCTTCTTAAAATACTCTCCAAGTTGTCTCAAGGATACTCCTATCGAAAGCTTGGCTAGCCAAAAGACCTCACAATGAGTTATGATGTGCTATAAACAGCAAAGGGTGGGGTGACCCTTGAAATTCCCCTTTGAGACTGTTCATCTACCGTCATGACTCTTCACCTACCATGTCACTGTTACATTCAACTATCGACACTTGGAATTCCACATTACAATATGTTATATCCTATCGACACATGTACCCATGTGAGACAAAATGGCTTGAGAAATCCATGCAAGACATCACTAACACACAAATAAATTTGGTAAGACAAACTCTTCGACATGCTTGTAATGATCGATGGTGGTGAACTAATGTCAATCTGGGTCATCTATGATGGTGTTCCTACGTTCAATGGTGACATCCTGTTGAAGGTGAAATCTTGCCTCCATTCCATCCAAGTACACTGATATGGATTCTCTGTCCAACTTGTCTCATAACATGCACATCTTCATCTTGAGTGTAGTTGGACCAACAACATACTAATGTATAGTGTCTGTGTTGATCTCCAAGTGTATTTTGGTGACCCTGCACATGAACTTGTCAAAACACATGTTCAACAATAGTTGGACTTGCTTCAGTGAGTGTGCCATATGGGTAGGACTGCATGTGTGCATGTAATGACATCCATTCTCCTGAATTCCCTTGCATGTAATCAACAACATAGCTCACCTTGTCTACTCCATGTTAGTTGCTCAATGGGTCTATAACCTGTATGGGTGTAGTTTCATCATTTTTCTATATGTTTTCCTCCTATTGTGCTTGTTCCCACTGTAACTCCTTTTGTTGTTTGTCTAGCTCTTGTTCTTCCTTGAGTTGCCGCTTCAGCATTTATAAACACTTCCATGTTTCTCTCTATTCCTTTGCATTGTTGCAGCATAGCCTCAACCTCCAAAGATATTGTTAGCACCTAAACCCGCCTTAGGCTGAAGGAAGGCAGAATTCAGGGTAACCACAAACCACACTCACTCTGGTAGCTAGCCCTACCAGAAGAGGAGAGGGATCTCTCCGTGTCACACTGAGTGAATAAACAAATGATATGGTCTGAGATGACTTATAGTGAATATTGATTTTAGGCTAGTAAATAAATATGGATACAATAAGAAAATTTGATAAATGACTGAGTTTCTAGGATGTATGGGACCGACGAACAACAATGAGCAGAGAATTTAATACAAAGGCACAGATTACTTCGTGAAGCAAGACAGGCGGAAAGTCTAGTAATTTAATTTGAAATAATGCGAAATGGAAAGATTGTTTAGGAGGGTGAAAAGGGCATGAAAAACATGAATCCTTTTCAACAGAAGAAGAACATAGATTATGAAATTTTCCCATAGACAGAGCAATAAACATGAATTCTACCTTATCTTACTTAGAACATTTCACTGAAATGAATATGAATGAACCGCGAAACATAACGAAATACATATGAAACATAAAGAGAACACATTTGCTACAGTCACGCCACAAGAATCTCATGAAATAGAGCCACTGCCTTTCATTAATCCTCTGTCAAAATATACAATGAAGAACTGAGTTTCTCTCCCACATTCTCCCAGAAATTAGAATCCAACCCTTTGCAAATGGTTTGCATACAATAAATAGACTATGCCTAGGAATAGAACGACCCACAGCTGGGGTGTTTTTCGAATGATTACAAGCTGGAAATGGAAAGCCAACCATTAGTTACAGGTGCAACGTTACAAAAATGACAAATGGCTTGGGTGACTACTCGCCTTCCTTAGCCACTTGGATAGAAGCCAACCTCTAGTGAAAATACTCTTTAAACTTTGCCTTAGGTGCCAAAACAATGTGTAGTGTGAATAAGTGGGCCCACTTGGAGAAATTCGCGAATCGGAATTTCGCGAAACAGAAGTGATTTTGGCCTTTTGGTCTATATGCGTCGCGCCCAAATCTATACGCGTTGCGCCACATTGTAGGTGATTTTGAGGTACTTTCCGAATTTCAAATTGTGCCAAACTATGCTTGTTAGAAATCCCTACCTATCTACTTTCCAACCCAAGTGGAATTTCTGAATTTGGTGCTCAATTTCCTCTCCAAAAATTCAATCTCCCAAGACTGCTTCCTATGTGTCAAAATAGGGGCAAAGAGGTCATGTTTTGAGTGATTTTGACCTCCTGGGGACTCAAAACTTTCCAAAACTTCTTGGCCATGCACCAACAGTCATGATTTTTCATGCTGAATCCAAAAATACAAACCATTTGTGATTTGGAGCTCCCAATCCTAAGCGTCGCTCCAGTGGCGCGGCGGACAGGGAGAAAAATCTTGTTTTATGCCAAAAAATTTGTCAAGTGACCAAAATTTCCCCAAATGTTTTGAAATTTGGGCTGGAGACACCCTATAAAGTGTTATGCTGGGCCACAAAGGTTTCATCCAAGATTCAAAACTGATCTTGTTCTTTTTGCCTCTTTTTTCTCTTTGTCGCTCTCCCAAATTTTGCCTTCAAACTCCTTATCCGAGCCTTTGAACTCATGTTCCGTGGCCTGTAGTGATAAACCATCTGCCTCAATATGGTTTTTTCCTTGTCAACCTTCTATAACAGTCTCTCAAAGTGGATGTTGATACGCTCGAGCCAAGACTCTCAGTCATTATTAATCTCTTGCTCTAATGGAGTGAGCTCAATCCTCCTATGTTGGGCAGTTTGGCGATTCTCGCGGATGTTTTGTAGCTCCATGATCTCATGCTGGTTCTCGAGCTATTTTTTCCTCTACTCCAAATACCTGATAATTAACTTATCCCTCTCCAAATTGAGTGACAAGTCTTGGATCTCCGTTTGCTGCTCCTTGATGGTCCTCCTAAGTTTGGCACTCTCCACATCTGTATCATCATCATGAATGAGGACGAATTCGTCCTCTCGTTCACCTAATGGCCCCTTGTCATGCATGGGCTTCTTGCCCCTGTCCTATACCTATGTTGCTGATGTTCGAGGTGAGGCCCCTTCCACCCTGGGTGGAGATAACACTGTCTTTGTTGCTGCAATTAAATGTCTACTGCCTCTCTGATATGCGATGAATACCGGCATAGTAGCGGTCTGACTGATGTTTGAAACATGCTACTACAAGACAACAAGCCAATAGCTCTGTGAGTGTAGTGGGGTCCTCTCAGATGTGTTTTCCTCCCTTATGTGGTCTTCTCGATGCATGAATTTCTTGGGAGGAATCACTCATTGTTTCCTCATCCCTTTCATAAGCTAAATCAGTTTCCATATTTTCCACTGTTTGATGTTCAATGATGAGTAGGAATATATTTTATATCAAGAATAGGTGTTTGCTATGTGAGGAATGGAATTGATGAGTGGGACTGTGAGTGAGGGATTTTTTGCTGACTATAGGGTTATAAGGGAGTGATATGGTGTGGGGAATGAGGATTAGGGTTAAGGGTAATAATGGGAATTTGTTGTTAGTGTTTAGGATTTTGGGGATAAGGGGATAGGATAAATGTGAATGAGAGAGGAGTAAGGGATATGAAATGAGGGGAGTGTAGTGCAGGAATGTGAAAATTATTACAGGGAGCAACAACAACAATGAAAACTTTTGAAAACCCTAGATAATTTTTCAGTACACTGTGCAACAAACTAGGGTTTGTCTTTCCACCTATTTACACACCATCAAGGAGGATGAAAACTCTTGCAATGGCACTTAGGGATGACTTACTTACTTGGAAGAATGATATATTTTCAATTTGGAGGAATATTTCAATGAAATTCAGGCCTTTTAGCCCTGTGCACTGCGCCTCCCATGTGCGTCGCGCGAGTGTAAATTTACACTCGAAAATTTCTCCGAGTGCGCCACGCTCCCTCTATGCGTCGTGCCTCTTTACAAGAGCCTTCTGGAGGCCTTAGTGGTGTCAAAATTGGGTGCAAAATAGCTCGTTAGAAAGTTCCTTGAGTATACTTTCCAATACAACTAGAAATGTTCAATTTGGAGTTCATTCGCTCTGTCAAAAGTGAAATCTCCCAATACTGGTCAAAATGTGCCCAATGAGGCTGCCTCAAGGTAGAGTGTAGTTGTAGTAAACTTTTGAAGGTGTTCCTCAACTCCAAGTTGAGTTCATGATAGCTCATTGGAAAGCTATTTGTGTTTAGTTAGGATTTTACTCATCAAGCAAGTCATTTGGCTAACCATGCTACAAGAAAACTTGAGTTTCCCAAGGTCACTTTAGAGGTGCATCAATTCTCCTGAGGCAATTGTACTTTTGACATTTCTCTAAAACCATGACACCTGTGTAAAACATGGAGGTTTTTCTTCTTTGACCTATTATGGACAAAAAACTCTCTCCGTTTTCCAAAATTCATCTTTTCTTTCTCAAAAACATCATTTGAGTGAATTATTGAACCTTCCTCTGGCCTACAAGTATTATTGAAGAACTTTGAGAACAACAATTTGTGAACCCTAGAGCTAATGACTGAAATGAGCCTTGTCCATTTAAAATACCAAACATTAACTATCATGGATTTTAATAACTTTGATGAAAAGACCTAGGCCAACAGGTACAAGACATGAGGGGAATGTACTGACAAGACCCTTCCGTCAGATTATGACATGCCTCTAACAGAATGCAGCTGAGTGAATGGAGCAAGACACCTAAAAATGATATGCAAAAAGAGTTTTGATCTCTCACGGAGGACTAACAATACCAAATCTAACAGATACTTTCATCACAAGTGGACCTTCTTTATCTTGCAACTTTATTCCACCACTGCGTTGTCAATAACCTTCCTCCCACATTTTTCGCATGCAAGTGTGCTGACTTCTACTACTATTGATGGTGCTGCTCACTATGATGCCACTGCTCACTATGATGCCACTGCCATTTCATCTTGATATCCTTTTCCATGAACAACTTGATGTCTTCATAGATAGACAAGTTGATAGACACTTGATAGACTACATCCCTACTTGTGTTGTAAATAGTGTCTTCGACTCTGCTCTCCTGAAAACCATTGTACCTATGGTGCTAAGAGATAGACAAAAACTTGTGATAGTTGGAGGTAAAGGAACACTCATAACCAACAATTTGTCAATTGAAAACCAAAACAAAATGAAGGATTGATATGCAACATACATGTGTGACTGTCTTTGAAGATTTTGTAATTTTCACTGTTAGGCTGGGAGACTGATTTCCAAAACTGCACAAGGCATAGTCTAGGTTTTTAGGAGGATGACTGATTGTTGGAACTACATAATGCATAGTCCAGCTCGTCTTGCTAAGGAATAAAACTGCATAATGGGCAATTTCACTAAGTAGTGACATGCAAACCAACAAGGCACTGCCTCCCAAAGTTGCGCAATGCAAGCTTGGAGGCCAACACTAGGCAAGGCTTTCCCAACTTCTCGAGGGAAGGTAGAGCCTTCACCTCAAGAAATGCATAATGCTAGTCAAGCAAGGCAAGTTCTGGACTAAGTTAGCCTAGACTTGCCCAGAGGCGACTGAAGACATGAGATGTCTAAATGCATGGAGAAATTAAGTGTAAACAAGAGTGAATGATAATGGATGCAAACAAGAAGTGCATGATTCAGAAAATGGGAAAACATGCATGTCTGTGAAACGAGTCACTGCAACAACAATTGTCAATGCAAAAATAATGTCATGCATGCAACAACTGTATGATGTGAATGAAAACTGAAACGATACTTATAGAAGATAACATACATTATAATGATAGCAAGCGCTCATTGAAATCGAGAAAAAATCACTTACACAAATAGAAACGCAAAAATTGATAGAAACGCAACATAAGACATCAAAATATGAATTACCCTAAAACAACTAAGATGAAAGTGTCGAAGACTTCTTGATGTAATGTGGGATGTTAGAGCTACAACTTCAATGTGAGAAGTGATCTCTACAACGTCTGGTTCATGAGTTATGGTAAGGTCGGGGTTAGGACGCGCATGCCAAAAATGTAGGAAAAAGTGACGCTTGGAGAGAGGTTTCTAAAATGAGATTCACATGTAAACTCTAGCTACTAAAGATAGATCCCTAGATCTAGAAATTCCTTTTTCATGTTGCCTTTTCTATTTGGGGAAGAGAAACCACTGCATGAAATCAGGTTTTCTCTGTCCTCGAGGAAACCTATCAACCTGAAGGCACATGCAACAACTTGGTTGAGTAAGAGAGCTATTTGGTCAATTTCTGAGAGGAAATGGGTTGGTTCTCCCAAAGGAATTGCACAATCTTTGTGAGGAGCAGTTGACTAATGACTAGAATTGCACAATTTTTGGGAGAAGCCAGGTTGGCTATCCTGGAGGAATTGCGTAATTTTTGGGAGGAGTAGGTGACTGCTACTGTGAATTGCACAATTTCTAAGTTGAGTTGTAGTGTTGGTCCAGATTGCAGAATTTCCCCAAGGAATATTGTTTGACTATATTACACAATTTCTAAGCCCAACTAGTTGTCCAATAGATTTTTTCAATTTCTATAGGGAAGGTTGGTTACCCTCCAGAATTAGGAAATTTTCTTAGGGAGCTTCTCAGCCAGCAACTAGCCCATGTCCAAAATTTTATCCTATGATGAAAGAGAAGAAAACTAACATGCACACACTGGAAAGCTATTGAAAAACCAATGAATCCTATGTACTTGATAGTGAAGTTATGTTGCTAGGACGGTTGGTAGGGAGGCTCCAAAACGAAGCTAAAGAAAATTTTTGGAGGGCGGTTGTAGCCGCTACAACATTTGGCAACACACTAGTAGAACTAAAACTCTCTAAATGGACCTTGTTCATGAGAAGAAAGTATAACACCTCTGGAAGTATTGTTCGGTTCTCTATTCATCTTGGTTTCCTCACTTGCTTGATTGTAAGATGTAGCATCTGCCAAGCTCTTCATCAGTCGACTCACATTCCAAGCTAGGATAACACATTTGTTTTGATTGGGATGACGGGTATATTGGTGTACAAGCTTTATGGTCGTTAGAGTTTTAGTTTCATCCCTAGTGTTTCTCCACTACCATTACGCCTAAATAGTACCCCGAGAGAGTCATGTAGGAACACAGGCATCGTTCCACTACTAGCTAGCCTAAGCAGTACTCGAGTAGAGTTACTTGCATCATATTTCTATGTAGGAAGCCTTTCTCTTCTTTTTCCTTATTCTTTTTAAATTTTTCCAAAATTTTTCACATTTTCATTTTTTCATTTTTTATTCTTCATAACTATGCATATCACTTTTTCAATTTAGAGGCAAAAGAGGGATCCTGGCTTATTGAGATTAGAAGATATTATTCCTTTAGAGAATATGTTTATATATATACCTCTGATGTGCTTGTTAAGGTTTTCCACCTCACCATACTCTACTTGACTGAGTTGAGAAGGATTCACCCAAAATCAACTGACTAGAGTAGGTGACACTAGTTAGCACACAAGCATTGTGTTTTCACCAAGCTTCACTGCCAATCCATTGAGGTAACATGGACTGAAGACAATAAGTTCTTCATACCAAGGTAGGATGATATATAACCAATTATTGATAACTACACAAGTCCTCTTGTACTTTACCCAGCTTGTTTCAAGAGTCGCAGAAGGTTTCATGTGAAACTAACCTTCGGATGGAAACAAGCATACAAACAACAAAATAAAAAAAAGGAAGAAGTAAATGCATAATCAAAGCATATAAGAAAACAAGCATTCCAACAAACAAACCGAAATAAATCACTACTCCTACTCCTAAGGTAATGATGCATGGGTTTGCTCACGTTAAGTGATACTTCCAATGCAGCCACCAACACATTGGTCGAGCCATGTTTATGAAGGTATGGCTTGTGAACACTCATCATGGAGGAAGAGGAGTTGAGCAAGAAACAACAAAACTGGATTAGAAAATTATAGGTTTATGATTTCAAGATTGAGTATGTCAAGGGGAAAAATAATGTGGTAACAAATTCCCTCTCCAGAATACTCTAAAGAAAAATAAAAATATATGGGATTCAAGAGGGCTTGATAGAAGATGATAGAAACCAAGTCATGGGAGACATCATCTAATATAGATATTGAAGCTATCTAGTACCATAATCACAACTAATGGATAAAATGATGCAAGAAAATCATAACTCATCTCTCACAAGACACTCTAGGTATTTAAAACCCTACAAGAAAATGAGAGAGAGGTTCTCTTGGAAGGGCCTCAAGTTGCAGGTTTTATGGTTTGTGAAAGAATGCACAATATTCAAATAGAATATATCTAAACAAACCCAACTAACAAGGTTATTTAGGAAATTTATAACTCTGAGTAAAAGTGGAAGAGTACCTATATGGAATATATGGTTGGGATACTTTTGGTACATGGTAAGGACTACATATATTTAGTGGTAGAGCAACTTACAAAATTTGCACACTTCTTTGTCATATGATATAAGAATTTAGTAACATAGGTGGTTAATTTTCTCTTCAATGATGCCTTCTGATTGCATGGGTTTCCAAAGACCATCATGAGTCACAGAGATAATATAATTATGGGTAAAATTTTGTCGGACTTATTTATACTTGTGGCAATGGAGCTGACACTAAGCACTAGCTACAACCCACAAACCAATAGATAGACTAAGATAGCCAAAAAGTGGTTTGAGGGATATCTGAGGAACTATTTATCTAGCCAATAAAAGGCATGGGTTAAGTTGTTACATCAAGTGGAGCACTACTACATATGATGCCATAACATCTGTGGAACGTTTGTCTAGGTATCGTCATGGCTCTTTGGCTAAATGATGGATTTAGAAGAGCCATGATATCCTATGATTCCTCAAGAAAAGATTGTCGATGGATCAAAATCAACACAAATTATATGAAAATAGGCATAGGATACAACATAGGTTTGAAGTGTGATATGTGGTATATCTTCATCCCCTACCCTAAAAACAATCATCGATCGAAGAAAAAGAGCATGAAATCTAAACGAAGATGCTATGGACCACATAGAATCATGAGATGAGTTGGGGAAGTGGCGTATGAGTTGTAACTTCCTAAAGGATGTAAATTTAACAATGTATTCTATGTTTTGTGACTCTAGAAGGCCTTGGAGAAGCACGCATTCACCTCCACGAAGCTCCCACCATTGGAAAAGGAAGGAGAACTAATCTACATCACTGACAAGATCTTAAAAACCAGCTAGTGGAATTTGAGGAAAAAAAACTATAAAGGAGTACATGATAAAGTGGAGGCCTCTACTTGTTGAGAAGCCACATAGGAGGGTGAGTGGATGCTAAAAGTTCTAGAGTTGAAGTTACTTGAAGGAAAGAAAACTCAAGAAATGTGGAATGTAATTTTCATGAATTCATAGGGGAAATAAGATGGGTTTAGCTAGCCCAATAGGTTCCAATAGGCTAAGGTAGAGGAAAATTTTAATAAGGGAAAATACTTCTCCTAAGGAAATGTTATAATTTCCTAAGGGATGAAAAGGGGTAAATATCTTAGGATAATGAAAAGCCATTTTTATCTAATAAAATAAAATGGCTCCAAAAGTGGATTAATAAAAATTAAAACATAAAATGTCAGTAGAAAAGACCAATTATGTCACTTGCATTTTGAAAAAAATAGATCTAGGAGAGCTTTTGAAGAGAAGCTTAGGGTTTGAGAGACCCTAGTAACCAATGTTACTTTTCGATGTGGAAACTATACACCCTAGTTGGTTCAAAGAATGGAATCATTCAAGTTTAAATATTGGGCTTCAAATAAGAATAAGTTTAAAATGATATACTAAAGTAAAGGTGTTATCGATTGATTTTATTTTCTAGTATTGTGTTTATCATCATCTTTTAAGGCTGAGAATACATTCAAAGAAGAGTGGATTTTTTTTGTGAAAACACCTCAACAACGTGAACCATACAACTCTAAAAAAATGTGGTGGTATTTTAAACATACAAAAACCATTGCCAACAATGTTACCACATTTTAGAAATTAACACTCTTTTGCATTATTATGATTGCATGCCACATTTGTTTATAACTGTAATAATGCCTAAATGTACACAAAAAAATGGGGAGAGATGATCTTCATTACAAATAATAATCAATTGGGCTATTGTACAATCACCCAATAACTAAGAGGATTTTCCAAAACAACAGGAGGATAACTTATTTCAAAAATTTCAAAAGATTTAGTGAAGATAGTTCTCTCAAACTCGTTCAAAATTAGACTGAACAACCCTTGACAGTGAGGAAAATAGAAATTATAGTTAACAAAAAATATGATTTCTCTGTTGGCATTACGAAACAGGCTTGGCACTACGGCATAGGTATTGTCCTTGATGCCAACTCACTTAGAAAATCATTCAGATGACAGTTCACGCTCATAGGTTCTTAGAGTAAAGGAAAGGAAGGTATACCTAGGTTCCCATTGACCAAGCCACGTATCCACATGGGGTCACTGGTCAAAAGGCACATGTGTGTATGCACGCACTTTCATGCAAGGAAAAATGCATACATGTGGGAAACCTTGTTTTCAATCCATGGTATTTATTCCTTGGTATTTGGACCTATGGTTTTGGACCATGGTATCTCATCTGAAGTGTTGAACCTAGGTATTGGGTCCCAAGTATTGATTCTAAGTGGTTTTGGACCATGGTATTGAGTAAGGCCTAAAACTATAAAAGAGGAAGGAGATCATTAGGCAAAGGCACTCAAAAAGGATTGAATATCTTATGAAGAACAAGATCTAGAATGCTAGTCATTGGGTTATGGTGAACAGTTGGATCTGAATCAAGGAGGAACCTAAGCACTAGAAGAATGGTAAGTTATATTGATGGGTTAAGATCTTAAGGCTTGAAGAGAAGTATATTTGTGTGATTTTGTTCTTTTATGTTTGGCACATGTCTTGATCTGTAGATCTAGAGATCTGAATATAACTGATGTATGAATAGTTGAAAAGGATAAATTATCTTTTACAGATCTATATGTAGGTTTAGCATAGGAAAGACGCATATATACACTAGTTCGGTAATTCTAAATGACGTATATGTAGGTTTTCCTTAATATAGCAGCGTATGCATGTAGGTTCTACTTATTGAAGTAGCGTACATCTCATAAGATATGCTTTAGCTACTTCTGTTTACTGTTGCAATGTTCTGGGTTCAGGATTAGTTTCTGGTTACTATTACTGTATTCTAGCTATAACATTTTGAGAAGTGAGTGCTTGATTCAGTTTGTTGGTTGGTGCAAAAGAGATTGGTTGATGCAGATATATTTCATGTTTGATTGATGTTATTGATAGATCTAGTCTGAAAATTTATGAAATGTGGTCCCTAGAAGAAAAGAGAAGGTTGTAGCCTTCTATAGGTCAGCACCTACGTACTAGTACATCAGCTAATACAAGAACTAAAGGGGTAGTAGCTCCCTTCTAGGAGAAGCTTGAGAATGAGAGAAAGTGATAGCCTTCTGTAGGTAGAAGCCTGCGTACTGATATAAGACTCCACCAGTACAAAAATATTGTAAAAAAAAGTTTCTTATTAAAAGAAGATAAAGACGAATTGCAACAAGTTGTTTTCACCCACATTAGGTTTCCACCTTATATCTTGTGTTCGTGTGTGTGATTTCCTGTACTGTTTATTGCACTTGATTACTATTTTATGGTTATGATACACAAATTAAGATTAGCTAACTAAATTAGAAGTCTGCAAGACATACGTGGTTTTCTCTAAACACAGTTGCATATATACACAGGTTTAATTAACAGAAGTAGTATATATCAATTTGATTATGGAAATAAAAAATTGTTAAATTTCTAATACTGATTCACCCGCCCCCCCTCTCAGTATTATTTCCAACAATCGGTATCATAGCAGGTCCTTTGGAAGAAGCTTGATCGCTTGAAGGAAGATCTATCATCATGAGCAACTACAAAAAAGAGGCATCCATCAAGCCACCAATCATTGATGGGAGCAACTTCATCTATTGGAAGGTAAGAACTGCAACCTATCTTCAATATCTTGGTACAGAAGTTTGGGATATCATAGAAGTAGGATACACATTCCCAATAGCAACTTCTATAGATATGGTTGGTAAAAAGCAGTATGAAACAAAAGCAAAAACTATCAATACTCTATTGGGGAGTCTATCACAATCAAAATTCATCAAGGTTATTCAACTCAAAACCACCAAAGAAATATGGGACAAGATCATTCTAAGCTATGAAGGAGATGATCAGGTAAAACGTGCAAAGCTACAATCTCTCATAATTCAATATGAAACTCTCAAAATGCACAATGATGAAAATGTGGCTAATTATTTATTACATATAGATGAGATTGTTAATTGCATGAAAAACTTGTGTGAAGAGATAAAACAAGTTACTTTAGTTGAAAAGGTTTTAAGATCTTTGTCTTCTAAGTTTGAATCAAAAGTTTCTATCATAGAAAAAAGTAGAACCTTCAAACTATTACCATGTCACAGCTGCAAGGAATCCTAGCTACTTTTGAAATGAGAAATGGGGGTCCATCAGACATTAGAGAAGCCACATTCAAAACTTCAAAAGGAGAGTACAATGAGTCAGGACATACGTTAGAAGGAGAGGAATAATCAAACTTTGTCAAGAACCTTCAATGGGGCTCTAGAAGATTCAAAGGTAAGCTACCTTTCAAATGCTTTGCTTGTGGGAGAATCAATCACTATGCAACCAAATGTCCTCATAAAGGTAAGCTTGATAAAGGTAAGGAACCGGTTAAATGGAACAAAAAATAGAACGTAAGTAAGAAGAGCTATTATACACATGAAGACAACGATGGACTTTCAAATAGTGATGAAGATGAACATGGTAATTATTATAAACTTTTGATGGCTTTTGAAGATGATGTTTCCTTGGACGCTATAGATGAAGATGATCTCTACGAAGAAATTTCTAAACTTATAATTTATTTAGAAGAAAAGAGTATGATTATAGATACTCTGACATTCCAACCTGATGAAAGGGAAAAACACAATGAAAAGTTAGAAAGTGAAATTGTGGGACTTAGAAAATATATTGAGAAAATAAAATCTCTTAATCTTAGATTTGTTAAAGGATATGAAACTTTAGATGAGATCATCAAAGTGAAGTGCTGTCCTCTAATCAAGACAGGCCTTTGATATACTGAAGAAGCATCTCATGCATAGAATCCATCCACCTCCAAAAGTTATCTAGATGCAGCAAGGAAAAGTGAACAGGTCAACAATCATCAGCAAAGGCATAAAGCGGATCACCAGGTAAATCGACGTCAATCTACTTCAAGAATGAATAGAAGCTACAACCAAATGCAGGTAAATCATTCTCAATTTTCGTCAATAATGAATGTCAGTGGAAACTACAATCACTTGGTCAGTAGATTTGATAATCGCGGGAATTTCAGTAATGGTCAATGTTTCTCATGTCATAGCTTTGGACACAAAGCTACTCAATGTGTTGCCTACAAGACCATCATGAATAGGAAGCACAAAATCAAAGGAGTGTGTTTGGGATCATGAAGAGGACCTACAATAACTTTTTTGTGTTTGAAAATGAAATAGAATGCTCTATTTATAACAACTTCGATCATGAATATTCTGAATTCAGGAGTAGGTTTCGACAAACATCTCAGAAGGAGCAAGCTTCATTGGGTCCCAAAACATGGAAAAAGAAGGAACCACAACCAGAAAGATGTGGGATAGCCTTATACAGGAAAATCAGTGGTACATCAACAGTGGATGCTCGAAACATATGATAGGTGATAAAGAAAAACATCAGTCATATAGTGCCTTAGAAAAGGAGAGGAAGGTCCCATTTGGAAATGATGCCCCTGCACTCATAAAAGGTAAAGGCTCTGTTGTTTTAAAAGAAAAGTTCAAAGCTAGAAATGTTATGTATGTTGATGTCTTAAAGCATAATCTATTGAGTGTTAGTCAAATGTGTGATCAAAAGGAAATGAGGTAGCATTTCGATCAAATGGATGTATTGTTTGTGAGCTTGATACAGGAGAAACAATGATCAAAGGCATAAGAACTCCAAATAGTTTATACATACTCAAGGGAGGACAACAACAATGCAATCTAAGCAAAAAAAATGAACACTGGCTATGGCACAATAGGTTGGGGCATCTAAGCCTCCCTTAAATAAGGAAAGCAGGCAAACCATGTCAATTTCATAAGCAAACTAGAACTCATTTCCCTCAGAAGTAAGGATCAGCTAGTAAGCCACTTGAACTTGTCCATACTGATTTATGTAGTCCATCAAGGAAAAAGTCACCTCGAGGAGAAGAGTACTTTATATTATTCAATGATGACTTTTCCAGGATGTGTTGGATAGGACTTCTGAAGCATAAAGCTGAAGCTTTAGAAAAGTTCAAAGCGTTCATTTCCTTGGTTAAAAATGAATCAGATTGTAAAATCAAATGCCTCAAGTCTGATCTAGGAGGGGAATTTACCTCGGATAAATTTTTTGACTTTTGTGAAGAACATGGAATAAGAATTGAATTCTCTATTGTAAGGACTCCTCAGCAAAATGGAGTGGTGGAAAGGATGAACATAACGTTCAACAAATAGCTTGTGCTATACTAGATGAGTCTGAAACTCCTGCAACCTTCCTGGGTGAAGTTGCATTTGTTGTCGGTACTATTTTCAACAAAACAAACGTCTAGGTAAACAACACTCAAACTCCTCTTGAAATTTGGTATCGTAATACTTCGACTGTTAAGTACTTCCAATTTTTTAGAAGTAAATGTTATATCAAAAGGACTGATGAAAATTTTGGCAAGTTTGAAACTAGAGCAGAGGAATGCATTCTCCTCGGTTACTCTTACTGAAGTAAAGGATATAAGTGTTACAATAGAAGACTTGGAAAAATTGTTGAAAGTATTGATGTAGTGGTTGATGAAGCAGGCAACAATCCAAAGCAGATAAAAACTGAAGAATTTGTAGATGAAGAGGACTATCCTTCAACATCAAATCAGACTAATGTTGAAGAAGAATCTTATGAAGCAACAGAAGAACAAATAAGAGTAGAAGAAAAGACTCCATCTACGTATGTTCAGAAGAACCATCCAGAGACTCAAATTTTAGGGCAGAAAGAGGCAGGTGTACAAACAAGAAGAACTATTACATAAGCTTAAAGCTATCTAGCATTTCTCTCCTCCATCGAACCAAAAAATATAAGTTAAACATGCAAATATGAATGCTAGGTCAAGGCCATGAATGAAGAACTTGAGCAGATTGAAAAGAATAACACTTGGGAATTGGTTCCTAGACCTAATGATAAGAATGTCATAGGGACCAAATGGATATTCAAAAACAAGCTAAATGAAAATGGAGATGTTATTAGAAACAAGGCCAGACTTATTTGTAAAGGGTGTGCCCAACAAGAAGGTATAGACTTTGAAGAAACTTTTGCACCAGTTGCTAGACTTGAAGCCATAAGAATTTTCCTTGATCTTTCTAGCTTTCACAAGTTCAGAGTATATCAAATCAGTGTGAAATCTACCTTTTTAAATGGAGACTTAGAAGAAGAAGTGTATATTGAGCAACCAGATGGATTCATCCTTGGAAATGATCCAAAAATTGTATGCAGATTTAGAAAGGCATTCTATGGTGTTAAATAGGCTCCAAGGGCTTGGTATTATCCTCTGGACTAATACCTCCATCAACAAGGTTTTTCAAAAGGATCAGCAAATAGGAATCTATATATAAAAATTGATAATGATAAATTGTTCATACTTCTTGTGTATGTTGATGATATCATCTTTGGTAGCATTGAAGAAGCCATGAGTCAAAACTTTGGTTTGGTGATGCAAAATGAATTTGAAATGTCCCTACTTGGTGAGTTCACATATTTTCTTGGTTTACAAGTACAACAAAACAAAGATGGTAACTTTTTATCACAAACTGAGAACCTCAAGCAGATCTTGAAGAAATATGGCATGGAAGATTCGAAAGCAGTATGTACCCCTACGATAACAGGATGCAGCCTCAGCCCAAATGGTGAATCAGCAGCAATACATCAACTAACCTATAGATCCATGATTGGTACTCTGCTCTATCTCACAGGTACCAAACCAGACATCATGCATGCAGTGGGAATAGTTAGAAGATTCCAGGCCAATCCAAGAGAGGCACACCTCCAAGTAGTTAAAAGGATATTCAAATATCAAGGAACACAAAACTATGGCTTATGGTATCTTAGAGATACAGATCTCACACTTTTGCATATACAGATGCGAATTGGGCACGAAGCGTGGATGATAGAAAAAGCGCTAGTGGTGGTGCATTCTTTATGGGTTCCAGATTAGTATCTTCGCTCAGCAAAAAATAAAGTTCAATTGCATCATCTATAGCTGAAGTAGAATATGTGGCGGCTGCATCTTGTTGCACACAACTCCTTTGTATGATGGAAACATTGCATGACATCCAAATGAATTGTACTCCACCTATCTTCATTTTATGTGATAATAAAAATGAAATCAATATTTCAAAGAATCTAGTCATGCATTCAAAGACCATGCACATACCTATCGAATATCATTTTCTCCGGGAACAAGTGCTTGAAAAAAAGATCAAATTAGAGTATGTTACCTCCAAGGAATAGGTTGCTGATAGATTCACCAAACCACTGCCCAAAGAGACGTTTGAGTACCTCAGACAGAAGCTGGAGATAGTTGACGCATCATCATGCTGTTGACACGTATCTGTTTCAGAGAAAAGTGGTTGTACGTGAGTTTTATGGAGATCATCCATGGACATACGCCTGTTTCTGTGGATACAGTCACGTATATGTTGGTTTGAAGAAAAATGGAGGGCCAGAGTCAGGATGAAAAGAGTCTAATATGGGTCTGACAGAGACCATCTGGCACAGGTCCAGGGGGAGCATATACTTCTAATAATGCATTGTTGGCATTATCTTAGAAGAGTTTGGTACAATTTCATAGTTTTTTTTTATTCATGTGGAACAGGTGCAGAGGCAGATCATGGTTTCCCATCTAGAGGGTGATTGACAGATGTTGTAGATGGTAGTTGTTAATGACTATCATATTCCTATTTTAGATATTTGGTATCTATGTCATGTATTTCTTTTATTATCAAGGTCATGTAATAACCTATCTTGTTTGCCCACTATGACTAGGATGGATGATGTAATGTTCTTGTCTTATCATGTGTAAACTTTTGGTATATCCCCACTTCGTTGGGAGATGGATATATGTATGAGTCTTTGGTAATAGGAAGGTCATTTATGATGTATAGGGTCATGTTCTTCTTGTAGAACATATTTTTGTAGACCTTGCTTATAGTTAGGAAGATCACACTTAAACAGAGCAGAATTTTAAGCATGTGCTCAAGGGGAGCATAACCCTTTTCCCTTGATGACAAAGGGGGAGAGTGACTTGAGGTTGCCATCAAGTCCAAAGGGGGAGATTGTTGGCATTATGAAACGGGCTTGGCACTATGGCACAAGTATTGTCCTTGATGGCAACTGACTCAGAAAATCATTCAGATAACAGTTCAAGCTCACAGGATCTCAAAATAAAGGAAAAGAAGGTATACCTAGGTTCCCATTGCCAAGTCGCGTATCCACGTGAGGTCGCCGATCAAAAGGCACGTATGTGTATGCATGCATTTTCATGCAAGGAAAAACACGTACATGTGGGAAACCTTGTTTTCATTCCATGGCATTTCGTTCTTTGTATTTAGACCTATGGTTGTCGACCATGGTATCTTGTCCGAAGTGTTGAACCCAGGTATTGGGTCCCAAGTATTGGTTCTAAGTGGTTTTGGACCATGGTATTGAGTAAGGCCTAATACTATAAAAGAGGAAGGAGATCATTAGGCAAAGGCACTCAAAAATGATTGAACATCTTATGAAGAACAAGATCTAGAACACTGGTCATTGGGTTATGGTGGATAGCTAGATCTGAATCAAGGAGGAACTTGAGGAGTAAAAGAAGGATAAGTTCTATTGATGGGTTAAAATCTTAAGGCTTGGAGAGAAGTATCTTTGTGTGATTTTGATCTTTTATATTTGGCACATGTCTTGATCTGTAGATTTGATAATGAGGGTATAACTGATGTCTGAATAGTTGAAAAGGATAAATTATCTTTTACAAATCCGTATGTAGGTTCAGTAGAGGAAAGACACGTATACATGCTGGTTTGGTAATTCTAAATGGCGTATACGCAAGTTTGCCTTAATATAGTAGTGTATGCACGCAGTTTATACTTATTGTAGTAGCGTACGTCTCAAAAGATATGTTTTAGCTACTTTTGTTTATTGCTGCAATGTTCTGGGTTCAGGATTAGTTTCTAGTTACTATTACGGTATTTTGGTTACAACATTCTGAGAAGTGAGTGGTTGATTTATTTTGTTGGTTGGTGCAAAAAATATTGGTTGATGTAGATATATTTGATGTTTGATTGATGTTATTGATGGATCTAGTCTAAAATTTTATGAAATGTGGTCCGTAGAAGAAAAGAGAAGGTTGTAGCCTCCTATAGGTCGGCACCTATGTTCTAGGACATCAACTAGTACAAGAGCTAAGGGGGTAGTAGCTCCCTTCCAGGAGAAGCTGGAGAACGAGAGAAGGTGATAGCCTTCTGCAAGTAGAAGCCTCGTACTGGTATAAGACTACACCGATACAGAAATATTGTAAAAAGAAGTTTCTTATTAAAAGAATATAGAGACGAATTGTAGCAGGTCGTTTTCACCCACATTAAGTTTCCACCTTATGTCTTGTGTTCATGTGTGTGATTTCCTGTACTGTTCACTGCACTTGATTACGGGTTTATGGTTCTGATACACATATTAAATCCAACTAACTAAATTAGAAGACTGCAAGGCATACGTGGTTTTCTGTCAACACAATTGTGTATATACGCAAGTTTAATTAACAAAAGTAGAGTATATCAATTTGTTTATAGAAATGAAAATTTTTTAAATGATTAATACTGATTCACACCATTAAAATATTCAATCAAATTTGGATCCATGCATTTACCAAAATCTATATGATGACATCCATGGCTTATAAGCAACGTGTGAAAAGAATAGAAACTACAACAACATAATCACTTCCATCAATGATTGTAACTAAACACTAATCCTCTGGACGTTGACTTATAAATTGGACGCCCAGATCTGAATAAAATGTCAACACGACCTCTGGAGAACAACGTATCAAACGACCATGTTCATGGCTTTCGATAACACTCCAAATGCAATTCTATTTACTTCAAACCACCTTAGATCTGCGGCTAGCACTAGCCCAGGTGAAAAAACAAGGATGTCGAAGAGTATTGCACCCTCGAATGCACTGCTCAAACAAACAACACGTCTTCAAATCTAGTTTCCTTGCATCTGATACGAAAGTAGAATCAAAGGACAAGTATTCTAGTGCTTTTAGTTTTTCTAAAGCATGGTAGTGTCTACCTTTCATAAAGGATTATTATTTTAGATTATTTTATATTCAACTCACAACATTGCATAACTTTTTATTTTGTATTGAGCTCACAACATTGCATAAATTCTAAGCAAATGCACCAATTTTATTTTAAAATTTGATGTTGAATACATTTTCCTTTAGAAATCAATGAGTATTGACAGTGGAATGTGTAAATTTAATCAATTTTTTGTAAAAAAATAAAAATTTAATTATGTTATAATAATAATTGGTTTAATATAGATAATCATTTGTCTTATACAAATTAGTTTAATGCTTAAGACTATCCATTTTTAAACTAAAGAGAAGTAGAATATGTATGTTTTTTTAGACTTAACAGTTAAATTATTACAAAAAAAATAAATCCCTTATCCCACAACTAATAAATCTTATACACTAATTTAATAATTAACTTAATCCTTACCTTAAAATTAAACAACAACAACAACAACAGCAACAACAACCACCACCAACAAAATACAAAAAATTCTCACCTACAACCATCAACAGTTTATCTTGTCTCTAGATCAATTATATTATATTTTGTTAAATAATACTCCCTTTTTCAGATAAAGAGTCCAATATCCTAAGTGACGCACGAACCCATCACCATATGAATGAAACTTTTGTAGAGTCGGAAACATTGTTAAAGATAAAGTAAAGGAGGGCATCATTTAAATGCAAAATAATTGTACCCAATAGGTAATTTAGATAATTAAATTGAAAGCAATGTAAGGTGATTGTACTTACATGGGTATTTTACAATTTTGTATAAGAGTGATGTGTATATCTCTAATAAAATAATAAAAAAATTGTTTCAAATAATTTTTTTGCTACATTAAAATTTTAAATTAAACAATTTTTAAATATTTATATTTTTTTATTAAAGCTAATATTATTTTATATATATTAAATACAAAAAAAAAAATTTACTTTTAAAATTTTTAATTAAATATTTGTAAAAAGATGTTTTAAAAGAAAAACATATCTTATAAATATATTAAAATTTTAGAAAAGAAACATTTCTAAAACAAATTTATAATATCATAAATTTGATTATCATATTAGGTAAAAAACATCATTATAAAATTTGATCCTAAATACTGAATTAAGTAGATAGCATCATAAATACGGAATTAAAGAGATCGAGGCTGATTTATTTGTTACAATATTTTGGCATACTATCGTCTGTATACAAATATATCAAGAGAAGATGGATCTAGTTTTATGGTTGGGAGAATCTGTGCAGTTGAAGCGAGACCGAATTCTCCAGAACGCATTGGGTGGCACTCTAGGTTTGGGAAAGAATAAGTTGGTGTAGTGCAAGACCAGTAGTTCTACAGGCATTCTACTTACAACACTAGAGTAACGATCAGCAAAATGTCAGGCAGTCGAACTTGGTTCATTCCCCACCCATATCTACTCCACGCCACACAGTCCAGCACTACAGGCGGCCACCAGCCTGGCCAGCAGATGATAACCGTATCCATTATCTCGTATTCATGTGGATTATCGATCAAATCAACCAAACTAACCTTTTGCTCTTTCAGAGTTGCTCATGAGATCCAAGCTCCAACGACAATTATATATATATATGAGAGAGAGAGAGTATACGTGTGTGTGAAAGAGAGTATTTTATGTGAATTAAATATATTTATTTATAATACTCTTCGTATTTTTTTTTTAATTTGATTATTATTTTTGTATTTATTATTAACTTTAACGAACCTTATTAAATATTAATTAAATATATTTTACTTATTTATATTAATTAAATATTTTAATTATTAAAATTAATTTATATATATTATAATATTTATATTAATAAAATATATTTCTTTTATTATGGAAATTGATTTTTGAGAAATTTGAAGTCTCTTTTCATGAGAAAATCTATAATCTAAATATCAATTATTTCAATATATAGAATCATTTGTGAACTTAAAAAGTATTTATTGAACAATATTGTGAATTTTATACCAAGAGTTTTTATTTTGATGTAGATTATATCAATGTATAGAGATCATATAGTTAATGGTAGCTAAAAGTTTCATATTCATTAAACATAAATCAATATCATTCAAGGCGTGCAAAGCTCAATGACCTAGTAGAACTCAAGACTTTCTATATTGATATTTCAAATTTAGATAATAGACACCATCACAAAAATATGTGGGTGTAGTATAGAATGTTATCTCAAAACTGAGGTTCTCCTTCCCTAACTCACTACCATGAAATTGATAATGATATGTGATGGTAGTATAACATGAAATTTATAATTATATGTGATGCTAGTATAACATGAAATTTATAATTATATGTGATGGTTGTATAGAATGTTATCTCAAAATTGCGGTTCTCCATCCCTAGCTTATTACCATGAAATTTATAAACCCAAACATTAGAATTATCATGTAAGAAGATCGAAATGACTAAGTGTCATTCTCCATTAATTCAAACAAAATGGACTTTACTTTTATTCCTTCCCCTTATGCTCTCCATTTATTCCTACTTATTCAGTTTGTGGAGAAAGTTAAACATTGTTGTGATGGATTAGAAAAAATACAATTTTATTGCTATTCACGTGCTTCTATCCTCAAATACTCTAGTATATTTTTAATTACCTAGTATGTTTTCAATTACCCATGGTATTACTCAATTCTTAGTGTTTTGTGCACACTATCATAATGGGTGTCAAGATAGTCCATCTTGGATTCAAAGGTTGTGTGATTGGATTTTACCATAACTCTAAACATATTTTTGGTATATAAGGTTTTCATAGCTAATGATATAGATGATGTTCACTGAGTTAAACAAATGCTTTTACAACATTATAAGGATTTTTAGCTATAAATTTCATACCTTAATTACAAAAGTGTTATCTTACATCTTCCATTTAGCTAAGAATGTAAAACTAAAAGCAAGGGTGGAAATAAAAGGAAAATAAATCAAGAAGGTCATTGTTGATCACAACATGAAATTATGTTTAATTTTGAATCTAGTTGAACTTGTTTTGGGTAGAATAAGTGAGAGTTATGATTCAGTCAAATTCATGTTCAAATTGTGCAAAGAATAACATATCCACCAAACAAATAAATCATGGGAAACAATCCAGAATACTCTTGTATCACCTAATCTAATCATATTCTAGTCTTTCCAAGCAATCTACTATATTATCTTTATTTATGTGTCATAATATGGATTCCATGATCTCAATGCATGGAATAGGAGATTTTATGCACTTTACATGCATGCATTATTTTCATAATATGTAACGTTATATAAAACATCCAAAAAGTGACTTAATGTAGTTTTTTTAACGAACCATGAATTTAATTAATCAATTATCTCATCGTTATATAAGTAAATCACTAAGATGAAACAAAAACTATCAATTGCAAATGGATTGTTGAACTTTCTGCATCAATATAGAGGCTAAGCTAAAAATTCTGAGATAGTTTCATTTTCATATTTGGTCCATGGTATTGTAGTTTATCCTACTATGTAGCATAAACAAATAAGCATAGTTAATTGACAATTCACCCTTATGGATTTCATGAATCAAGTTTGTTTCATTAATTAATTTCAATTGTTCTATTTTTACATCTTCAATGTGTATTATTCGCTTGGAAAGAATATATGTCTCCTCGAAGGTTGAATGATATATTTTGTTTTCCATTCTATGAAATAACACATGAAAAGATTTAATTGAAATTTTGTGGCCTTTGTTGTTAAGAACTCTCTATTTCCAATCTGATCTTGAGAGATATTTTTATGGAGTGTTAGTTGATGTAGTGGGTTGATTTTACTTTTAGTATTTTCTTGTGTTTTTCATTTTTTCATTTTCATTTTAGAAGAATTAATCTCATTGAAGGGTGAAAACATGATTTTCTTCATAAATTAGTACTTAAATATTTACGAATATCATTTGAACGAAACCCTTCTCTTTTATTCATAGTAAAGAAATTTGAAATTTTCTGTCGAGTGAATGAGATCAATGTAGCATTCACAGTCTTCATTTAAGGTTACTTATAATTTAAACTAGTAATTGTCTTTTTGTAGTATGAGATCGAAGTCTAAAAGTTTCTCCCATAGGTTAGAAAGTCCATCTTTGTCCTAAACCTTACACATACAATGTTAGTATCTCAACAACTTATACCACTAGATTGATAACTTGATATCTAGAATTTAAGTTATTTAAATTGACTCAAAAATTTTGGTGCCATTTCTACAGAGTTGATAAAATGAATTAGCAATATTATGTTTTATCTTCCTTCCATATTTTAAGAGGTTTCTTTTTGTGGGTCCCATTATTGTTTCTTTTATACTATTGTTGTAAATCCAATGAGATAGTGATGGTAAGGCACAAATAAGATCTTATTCAAGATTTTTTAGGAAGTGTCATAGCATAATTCATTCCTTATAGTGCTTACTGAAGAGGGCTAGATATGATAAAGGAACATTTGAAGGAATCTATAGAATAATTTCTTCATATAGAAATGATATAGCAGTTATTTTTAATAGAGAAGATAGAGCTCGAGTTAAAGAAAAAGGTGTAGTTATGTTGGGCTAACACACTCCTTCAAATACTAAATTTCCCATAGGAAAACCCATAATAAGTGTAGTAGTCAACAAGATCCCAATGACGTATCTAGGAACTACAATAGACAACTTAAGGAAATAAATGCATACAACAAGTGAAACCACATAACTTAAAGACTTTCTAGAAAACCCCACAATGGAAGCAACATTCAGAGGAAAACCAAATCACCAAAACATAATTATAAGTAGGTTACAAACTAATTAAGGACCGTAAACCTCCACCTCTAAACATCAAATATGACTTATTTGGAGTAAGAAGTATGCAACAAGGTGAATGTGAAGCATTTATAAATGGGAAGGTGGCACACATTAAAATGAGTAAGAGGAGGTAGCTTTTGGTTTGTCGATTATGGATAATACAAGAAAATAAAGAATGAAGAATGTTCCATCCATCAATATTATAATGGTATGATTAGTGAAGATCATCACAATTTTCTTTTTCAATTTGGCGTAGAATTCCATAACTATGGTTGGCCTAAAGGAACACATAATATCCAATCATTTCCTTCCATCCACAAGGACTTAGCCTAAGGTCACGAGGAAACACAACAAAAACATGGGATGGGATGCGTAGGACCTTGCTTATGAAATATCAAGAATATTATAAGGCTAAAAGAGAAGGAATTTTTTAAATCAAGCAAAAAGGAAGAATAGAGTTTAGAAGACTATCCTAAAGGGTTTATTTAAATTATCCAATTATCCAAGAAACATAAAATTGATCAAGATATTATTGCAACTATTTTTTTAGATTCGTTCTATATGAATATATTAATTTTCTTAATTTAGTTGGAGTGAGATACTTTTAACACCCAATCATTGCAAATATCCATGATTTTTTCATGACATACGCTTGAGGACAATCCACATATAATACAAATTTGAGAGAGACTTTTTATAAAGCTACGAAATATGCAACAAATGGTGTGACTAGCAGTAAATTACAACAATTGTTAGAAAACTTTGAAGAATGGCTTTGTTTGCATTGTCAACTAGCAAATAGATACTTTTAAATCTAGAAAGAAGCAAGAAGATGAAAAGTGATTTTTTTATACTTTTATTCCTAAATGTAGAAAGAACCACCCACTAAGGAATGTCCTCTATATATTATTGAAATTTGTGTTATTTGTGTGGGAGAGAATTGAATTGAATGTTGTCCCTCCTTACCTGGCCTCAAGGTGGCTTATGAAGGGGATTAGAAAGAAATAGAGAAACTGTGTGCACTCTACCAAAAATACCCTAGCAATTGAAAGTGTCAAGTATGCCTTTAGACCTTGCATCTCAATATACTCCATATTATTTTAGTGAGTGATATTTAATAGAGTTAAGAATTCTATGATGTCTTATAAAGCATGCTCTCCATAGTACATTCAAAATAATACTTGGAAATACGGAATGTGAGGAATGAGATACAATATCATGCTAAGTACCTATCTTTACCATATGACATATTAATAATCATACCTCACATAATCACCACAACAACGATACTGCCACAATTTCAATAGTGATTTCATACATAAGCATAAACTCTAAAATTTACAAAACACTCAACGTCCAAGCCCAACACAATCACCTTCTTAGAAAATTCCTAGAAAAACTAATATGGTTTCTTAGCTTGCTTAAACATTTGGTCAGAACCTTTTTGTACATATTTTAATACTCTATTAGAACTAAAATATGTTTAATTAATATTGGGAAAGGTTCCAAGAAACTAATGATGAAATTAAAAATTATGTTCTAGTAAATAAGGCTTATCCAAATTTAGAGCCTCCCTTGTCATCCAATTTACCTCCATTTTGATCTAATTTAGCTCGATATCTACAAAGTTTAAACCTAGGAAAATACTTATTTTTAGTAAATTTAACCTAATTATAGAATTAAGGAATGTCTACATAGAATCTACCCTATTAAAATACATCAAACATATCCCAAAGCCTAAAAATATTATGAAACCTTCCTTAAGGAAACCTATCAGGAAAAAAAATACTACCAAAAGCTATTCATTTCATTAGGAAATCAACATATCTGATGATATCAAAAATTCTCATAGCAAATATGTAAAAATTAGCAACCCAATTGTTTCAATTCATACTAATGATATTCTTGTTCCAAAAGTCTCAATCAATTTAGGAAAGATGCCAAAATAATGACTAGAAAAACTATAAAACAATTATAACTATTCAATATCCTTCCTAAACTTACAACATTAGAATTATAAAATTGATCCAAGACTAAACTAGAAAGTTTGTTAGATGATATAATTGTCTCCCTAGAATCTTGGGAATACGTTGTTGAATTTATCATCTTGCAACACAAAAATTCTTGACGGCACCCCTTGACTCTAGGAAGTGGAAAATGAGTTTATTAGTTTTCAAACTATAAATATATTTATTTCACATCATAATTTAGTAAAAGGATGAAAATGTATATCCTCTTGCTGAGTCCTTTCATGATCTTGAAAATAATTTAGCAAATTGAAAACGCTAACAATGATGATGAAAATTACCATTCCATTGTTTCAATTCATCAAGTGATGAACGTGAGGAATTACTTGAAAAGAACAAGCTTCATATTTTCTTGATCATATTTTAAGTTTATATTTTGAAGAAAAATGTGATCTAAACGTTCATTGTCATTGTAGATTTTTATTAGACATATACATATCAAAATCTCACATATTCCCATTGAAATTAGTCTAGGAAAATCTCTACATATAAAATCTTAGCTAGGTCAACCTCAACAGGAAAATTTAGTCAACATGTTTCAAAAACACACTAGTCAATTTTCGTGGAGTGTTCATGAGATGAAATTAAGTCATCCTAATATATTTATATATCATATTTATATTTATGGGGATGCTTGTGCTATTATGTACCTTTTAGATGTGCATGAAGAAAAATATGTAATATAATATTATGGAGGAGGTGCACATGTTATTTGATGTCAATTTAGTTTATCTAATTTTAGATACCCAGTGGATTTCACCCTTTGTAATAGTGCATACCAATAATGGTAAGCGGTGTATTCTGGTTGATTATAGAGAAATAAATAAAGATTATTTAAAGGATTACTTCCCTCTTCCATTTATTGATTATGCTTGGGCTGTGTTACAGGCTGAAAAATGCTTTTCCCTTATTTATTATTTTAGTGGATTACTCATTAGCCCTTTTGTGAAATGGGCTCTATGTTTTGTAGGGCCTATTCACCTAGGAAAAGGTGAGAAGAGGTATATTTTAGATTTTGTTTTTTATGTTACTAGATGTGTAGAGGATAGATCTCTTTTTCATTCCACTAAAAAACTGGTTGTATATTCAGTATTTCAGGATCCTTTTATGTCTTTCTATGAGCCAAGATCAATTTTAATAGATCAAGTGTAGTTAACGTAAAATATTGTATAAACCATCATTTAGTAGTATCAAATTAAGCACTAGATGTTCTCTTCTTACCATCCACAAGCTAATGACCAAACATAGTTCACTAAGAATTCCTTGAACTAATTCTAACTAAAATATGAAGCATCATGATATGGATTTGGCATATTATCCTCCTATGTAACTTTGAGCCTACCAAACCACATGGACAAATATTACAAAGTTCACACCATATGACATGGTATGTGGATGGAAGATTCCTCTTCTATTAAAATCTCTACCAAAGACATTTAGAACTATAGTACAGGTAGGTATGAACCTATAAAATGCACAACAACTAAGAATAACTTATCTACATAAATCATATGCTATTCATCATGATTCCATTCAACCAACTACGACAAAATTCAATGGAATGGTAATTTTATTTAATAATTTTGAACAATTGTTGAAATAAAAAATCTTTTTGATAATATTTTCATGAGAATTAAGACTATTATTGGGGAATAAAATTTTTCCTTGGTTAATTCACATGTGTTAAGATTATATCAGCGTTGTGTCACCCAAGAGGACTTCAATCAACATATCATGAATTAATATGAAATGGAGGTAGTGAGAAGGAACGATTCCCAACTTGCTACAACCTCTCTCTCTCTCTCCTCTCTCTCCTCTCTCTCTATATATATATATATATATAATATATTATAATATATATATATAATAGCATAATTGAACATGAAATTTTCATAAAAAAGGTAACGAGTTGCAAAATATTTTGCAAGTTATCTTCAAATGAGAAGGAAACTTCTATATCTAAGAGAAATAAGTTGGTTGTTTAAAAAATTAGGAGTTTTCCTATGAAAAAATTATTCATAATAGTAGTCTCACTGAAATGTGAATCAGATCCCTAGGAATAGCTCAATTGATTGAGTTTTCGTGCCTAAATACCTTGCTTATTGGGAGGTCACGGGGTCAAATCTCCTTAACACCATTGGCGATATGCCTTGCTAGTTTGGCAGATAGGTAGATACATTTGTGTTGATATACTTGGATTTCCTCGTGGATGTAGCGGCCACTCAGTGTCTATGAACCACCCTTAAAAATATGAATAATGTATTTGAAAATCCTTCTTATTATAGATCTCAAGACGATTACTCTTAATATTCTTGCCACCATTTTAATTCATCTCCACTATAATTAATTTTATTGTCTTATGATTTCTAATAATCATTTTCTTATCATTTTCATGGAATATGAAAATAAATTTTATTTCAATTATTATTCTTTCTACTTGGTTTGAGTCTTCCAACATATGAAGACCAATGTTTTATAACTTCATTTCAAACTTTCAACATGAAAACTTTAGCATGATTGTCCTAAAAAATCAATGTTTCCTTTGAGCTCTTAGAAATACTGCATTATTCTAAATATGATTATTTAGCGGATAGTTATCATTAGGTTTGTTTAAAAATAAATTCAACACTCACATTTATACTAGTCTTATTCACTACGAGCATTCTTGTTATAACCTTTATGTAATTCCATCATCATTTTTTTAATAGTTACATGTTACTATACCAATTAAAAGAAGACCCATAACAAACCTCTTTGAATCTATCTTACGACAGAAATTTATGCATGATAATTATCTATGGGATAAGAATCTATACCTAGCAAAGAATGTTTAATATATCTATTCCATCCCTCTATGAGCCTTCACTAGTAGCATCGATAATTTTTCTTTTAAGTTTTACTCAATGATAAAATCTAAGGATTAGGATGGGTCACTCTTAGAATAAGCACTAAATTTTAGTTGAACTTAGTATATAGATATTCTAGATTTATGACAGAAATTTATGCATGATAATTATCTATGGGATAAGAATCTATACCTAGCAAAGAATGTTTAATATATCTATTCCATCCCTCTATGAGCCTTCATTGGTAGCATCAATAATTTTTCTTTTAAGTTTTACTCAATGATAAAATCTAAGGATTAGGATGGGTCACTCTTAGAATAAACACTAAATTTTAGTTGAACTTAGTATATAGATATTCTAGGTTTAGTTCCTCATAGTAATCGTGTTCATCAAATTCATCATGCATCAAGGTTTCACTAAGGTAAACTTGACATGATAAATCAACTTTTATGTTATTTTATTTTATTGAAAATGTGGAAAGTTATCGAACAAATTGTTCATCAAATTCATCATGTATCAAGGTTTCATTAGGGTGATAAATCAACTTTTATGTTATTCTATTTTATTGAAAATGTGGAAAGTTATCAAACAAAAACCCTCCGCGCACATTTTAATTTGTATGCATAAACTTTCCTAAGTCCTTACTCCTCCTTCACTATACACTTCGCTCATGATAATTATTATCATTCTCTTATCCCTTTCCACCAAATAAGCATACTATTTATGTTATTCAGTATTATTATTACCCTCTTGATTTTCGTGCATGGATGTTGTTCAACCATCCATCATCATGATTTCCCCTCATCTCAAGTCAACTCTAGGATTCGAAATGTGATTTTGACCTGTATACCAGGCAGACCTTTATTTGCATTTCGAAGACCTTTACGCATTCAAAAGCAGTGATAATTTCTCAAAAAAGTTTGTCTTTGTATAATTTCACATACAGAGAATTGTGGCATCATGGAGAAATTCGGTGAACTCAAGAATTTTTTGGAGTCTCTTCCGCAACATTAGCTTGTTCTTCTAAAGACTTCGCCTATGTTGCTCAATCCTAGGATTATCTTGATCAATTTTTTTTGGAGTCTTTTCCTCAACATTAACTTCTTTTTCTAAAGGCTCTTCTAGATTACTAATATCACTAATGTCAACTATTTTTGTTTATACCATCTCTATTCCATATAATCTTGTTTGTATGCTTCTTAGAGATTTCAACCAATCCTATTTCCTGAAGCTCTGGAAACCCTTTTTGCTGTCATTTACCCACATAATTGGTTGTTTCTTCAATTTTATTTTATTCATGAAAATATTTAATAGGTTTGGAAAAGTCATCAAAATATCAACCTCTTCAAAGACGAATATTCCAATTTTTCATAGTAAACGAAAAACATTCAACTTTCAAAGTATTTTAGGTGGATTTTCAAAAACGACCAACGAATTCGTTTTACAGTATGAAAAATCCCTTGTAGGTTGGAAAAGCCTGCTCGCAACATGAAGTGGGATCGCCGTCAGATGCTGTCAGGAAGAGTCTTTTAGGAGCGGAGCCTTCACAAGATCTTAAATAGTCTCTGATCCATGGTCCAGTATTCTAGCGTGCTTCAACTTCATGTTGCTTACTACCTCAACAATAACAGGACTACGTAATGTTTTGGAGGAGAATGCTGACTGCTACGAATTTGGAGGAGAATGCTCACTGCTACGAAGGAGTCTTCAATAGCAAGAACGTAAGAGCCGTTAAGTCGAAGGAGTCGACAGTTACGTGTCATTGGCTTCTAGGGCAACAGTATTGCGTACTATAATCTGGGGTTCGATCCCTCCAAAGGCCAAATCCAAAACTGTGTTGGGACTCTTCCCCACGCAGTCTCACTCTACATCGCAAATTACAGCTTCTAGGTCAACGAGCAACCGTTCCGCTTCGGAGGCTACAACTATGCCTGGGGCTCCGGCCTTCTCGATTCGTTCACATGCTGTCATGATCACTACAGCTGTTGCCCTAGCGAGTACCCCAGTCTGTGATCTTGATGGCGGGACATGCCCACATGTCTACAACTTCCGCAGCCTCAACATACTCCATACTCCAGAGTATATAGGCTTTTCCACACGGTTACACGTTGCAGATTCTCTTATGCTCATTGGCCTACAAACATAAATCTCTTATTAGATCTTCCTCAAGAACTCTATTGCAATCTTCGAGCTCCTTCTCATACCAAAAATCGGGTATCACAGAGGAGCCAACTCATAAAACACCTTATTTTATGAAAGACCTAGAATCTTTCCCTAGCGAATGATTATAATTATAAATTTTTTATTTTTATTTTTTAAAAACAGAAAAGTAATAATTCCAACCAAATATTATTCTTTCATCTTTTTTTTGAATTTAGGATAATCTGTCAGTGGTGAGAGTTATCCTAAAGAGGTTACTACAGGGGCATTATTATGTAGCTAGGAGCCTTATGGTGGATGAGATGGCATATTTGAGAAGGAAATATCCAGTTTATGGAGAGACAATTTCTTTTTTCCACTTTTGGAGGAAATGTTCAGAAAGCTTCTCATATTATAGTTATCAAGCCAAATTTGGGGTTAAAATTTGAATTCAGATTCAAATTTGAATTTGAATTCCAATTCAGATTCAAATTCAATAAGACATGAGAAAAAATTGTATGAAAGATTTTCAATTAGGAAAAAATTCTAGAATATACATTTTAATATTTAGATATATATAACTTTATTTTCTTTAACAACAACTCTTTCAAGATTTTCTTTCTAATTCATTTTATATTTTGAATAATTTCAAGAAATTCTAGACAATATAATAACTTTATAGATACAGTTCAACAAAAAAGAAAAGAAAAAATCAACATTTTCTCTTCTCTTTAAAAATTAAAATTTAACTTAGTTTTTTTTGTTCTAAAACTTATATTTCCAAAATTCTTTACTAATAAATAAATACAAACATAACTATTCTAGATTACAAAAATAACTTATCTAAATTTATTAATTTATAATATGTCAAAATAAAAGAAAATAGAGAAAATTTCAAAATTTTCCTATTATTTCTATTTAAATACACACATTTATCTATATATATTCAAGCCTTAACATCCTATGATGGCCAATTGTAGACAAAACCATCCCTTTACAATTTTTTTTCTTTCAATAAGGAAAAAGCATAATGTATTATCATAATATGATCGAAATACAGACATAGACATCCCCTATCCTAATCCATTTACAAAAAAAAGGCATTTGGAAAAGCAAGACATGCTTCTCAAATAGAAAAAACCGTATAACACTAAATACATCATATGAACACATATGTTGGATATGCAGAATGACCCAGAATATTTAGATGAAGATAGACAATGGTAACTCTGCCAGCAATACACACTGTATCAAGATACCTTCACACATTTTTCCTTCCAATCTAGGTGGCTAGTAGACTGAAAATAAGAAAATGGACACAAAATTACAATAAAATAGTAAAAATAGAAATTACCCAAGGAAAGGAAATTCCCCAACATCTAGAACAATGTCTCCCAAAATTATTTGAATGTGCATATCACCAAGATTACCTTGTAGGCCCCTCTTTGAAGGTTAGCTACCTGGTTATGTTCTCTGCCTATGTGCATAATTGTTGAATTTTTGAACTGAGTCCATAGATGCCCAATTCTCCATAACCATCCAACTAGCCGTGGATTGTTAATATGAGCACAACCATTTACCTTATCAATAATAATCTTAGAGTCCCCAAAAATATGTATATCAGGACTATTGAGGAAGTTTGTAAACCATAAAAGACCTCACAAGGCCATTGCTTCAGCCTTGGTATTTGTGCCGCTTCTAGCATTCTAGTGAATCATGTTTTCCAATTCTTTTGATATGACTATCCAAAAGCCACAACCACAAATGTTCGTTTGTGTTGCACCATCATGAAAGCCTATTTGATACTCTACTGGATACTCGAGTTGGGAGTTTGTTTGCTTGTGATGTGTTTTTTTACTGCAACTATCAAGAAAAATAATCATAGATAGATATGATACAGTGCACTCACATACCAACATGAAGTATTCAATGGAATTCTCAAAAATGCACTTATTCCACCATTTCCATATAGCCTAAAATATAAAAACTCGAAGATCCTCTAAATTAGCTGCTCGGTACTCCACGACGTCATACCGTGCACAATGTTATCATATTAATTATAAAAAAAAACCAAATTGAAATGCGAGTTTTTTCCATACCTAAACCATGCAGTGGCTTACCCAAAGCCAACGCATAACTAACGGTTTCATGTCCAACTAGAAAGTCGAGCACTCAAACACTCCTTATAAAATAATATCCAACCAGAAAGTCCGAGCAATCCTTATAAAACAATCTGAAGTTACCAATATCGCTTTTTTTGAAAGCCTGCTCGAATGGGAACACACTCGACGAATTGAATTTCAACGAATAATTCACCATTCGAATCGATGTATTGATGAATTTACAATTTGTTTGCCTTTATTTGGGTGAATTTAGTAAATATGATTGACTTCAAACATCAAATTTTGAAAGGAAAAAATGAATTAGTATATTATCCGACAAATATTCCATAAACATGGAAAAAAAAATTAATCTACACAGAAGGTGCGGAGAACCGTAATAGCAAATAGAACCTTGTTCTTTGCAAGATTAATTTCCCACCTGTCACGCCCCCAAGCCTACGGTAGTCTTCCAACTGTGCTAGGCAAGGTGCGGCACTACCAACCATTTTCTTTTCTCCAATACTTCGATCATGTTGTTTGCCCAACTTGGGCATGCCTCGTTGTAACCAAGTTGCCACACACGGCCGCCTCCGCACGAGTCACACCTCCATTCACAATATCAACACTTCATTGTTTCCACTGTTTCATCGTGCCGGGTACGCCCTCACCCAGCAGCTCGTCCGTACGCCCTCACCGTGTCACTCGACTCACCTCTGTGCACAGTGTGCCCTACCTGGGTCACCCATACAACACTTCGATTTGTTCTTTCAGCGGACGCCCTACTCAATTTCCCGTCGTGCATACTTGCACGGATGCCCTCACCCGATCGCCCGTCCTGCACACCTACCCGGACATCATCACTGATCACCCGCACGCCCATCTCATTGGCTTGCGCACCCGTCGTGCAGCCTTGCCCGATGCCTTCATTTCACATGCACCCTCGCCTTCACCCAATACGTTATATGATCTCCGTGCGACCTCGCCCAAGTCTTAGGCACATCCAGTTACACCTCGACCTGCACGTTGTATCTACGAACTGCACCTTACTGTAACGTCGAAAATGCTATGACCAAATGAGCTCCACGCATCCTTTACTTATATGGGTGGGAAGGCAAGTTAGCCTACCTAGCCGACTCATCCTCCATGCTACAACGCACCCCTATTTCATCGCAAGCACCCGTTGGCTTTGCTCCAAGTCGTAGGTCGGCCCTGTGGGTAATCCTCCATGCTCCCATGCTTATAAACACTTCACTTTCCTTCATTCGTGCTCACATATTACTCGTCGCCATGCACACATCGTAAGTGTGAGCTCGTTTGTTCAAGCTTCCCAACCACTCGTTCACTGCCAAATGCGGTTGCACCTCGGGTGGAAACGCAAGTCCTAACATCCTACTCCACCTAAAGTCATTGTCTTCCTTGAAAACATACCATCCTGGTAGTCATCCACCAATACCATCAATAACTGTCTCACCCATGATGTCAACTCCTCCACATACTGTAACCATCTCTGCAACATATGTAGAACCACTCTCTCTATCATGTCTCGCCCTAGCAACCATCTGTCACCAAGATAACCATACCAAGGTATACACTTCATGAGTATGTCATACATCATAAATCATCTCAATCCATGACCATCGACCATCTCATTGCAATCTCCACATGTTGCTCCCCATCATGGAAGGCTGGCCCCTCCATCTCAAGCTACATGCTTCCTGCAACCTCTCATGTTGACCTCATCATGTATCGCCATCATGTGAACTTCTGCCATGATACTCCAACACAATGTTAACACATCCCTGTACATTGAGCTCCCCCATGTTTGAACTAGTTGGGTGAGCAGTCCAACTGTCACGTTCAAACCATGAGAATGCACATCCTCATACCTCCATCAGTTGTTTCTGAGAACATCCTGTCACATCCTCAACTCGATCAAGAATCCATCTCCGTACAAGTAAGCCATGCTCAGGTCCATGAAGTAGCCCTCATCTCATCTGCAACATGCTGTCGATGATGTCTGGTACTAATGTGCTACATGAAATCAACCACATCTACCCTAACATCATCATCCATATGTGTGCCTCCTCAATATGAAGAGACCATCTCATCAATTCGACTCTCCATGTGCCACATCCAGGTCCATGAAGCAACCTCCATCATATCTGCAATGTGCCATCCCTCAAGTCTACCATAGAAACAAGTATACACCTGTCTCATTTGTCCATGTGTTGCGCATGATCATAGATCAATCAACTCCCATGTGTCAAAAGTGGTTAAGTCTCAGCTCAACCGATGCCCAAGTGTTGCCACCAAGTCATCATCATCGTTGTAACTCCATCACTCCAAAGTGTCTCATATCGATCCTCCACATCAAGTCATGCTTTCAAGCCATTCCCATACATGTACTCAAAAGTATGCACCCCATCCTACATCAAAGTCTCTGACCTCAGCTCCTCAATGCATCAGATCCTCTAAGTCCACCATATATGATGTCGCCAAAAGTCACAACCTCAGGTCATCATGAGCTCCATGAGTCATCTCCAACCAACACTCTAGCAAGCATACAAGTCTCAGCCCAAAGGTCTCTGCAAGATTCCACAGCTCTCCATGTAGTAGGAATGCTCCATAGTCTACTCACCACTCCATCTAAGTCCATGGCCTTGTTGTACGCAAGTGCACAACCTCTCCATCGGCTGATAAGTAAAACACCTCCATGTCACATCAGCAAATCTGCCTGCACAACATTCCTACCTTGGCACTCCTCATTGGATGCCCATAAGTGACACCTTTACAAGTGCTCCTGCTCAATGTCCCTACATGAGACTGCCATGCTCCATGTCTCCAACCTAATGTCCACGACTGGGATGCCCATGTAGTCCAATCAAGTAGACCCATCACAATAATTGGTCATCCTCATCCAAGTCTACAAATTCGGTCTAGTGAACTCAGTCACCTAACCATATCATCATCATATCATGAGTCTCTTCCATCATAGCTCCTCCACTAAAGGTTCCACCAAGACTATCTCTTGGTCTAGGCCACAAGAAGTCCACCCAAGTATCATCATACCTCAAGTGTCTGCCCTCCTTAATCTGTCCATGAGTCATGTCGGGCACATAGCCAATTCTCCATGTGGCTACAACATGACCTAATCCTCTGCAACGATCATCATGTTCCTCCCTTGTCACGGGCCTTTGTACCTTCTATCATAAGGTCACAAACAACCCCAACAAGTCCTGCAAAACTCAATAATCCTTGCTTATACATACAAGGTCTCATCATAGACATCCAAGGTAAGATCTTTCCCAGCATTAGCAAAATAGCTTTTCTCTTCTCCGCATACGGTCCATCTACCAAATTCTCAAGTGAAACACAAGTATGAATAGTACTTTCATCATCATCATGAGGCTCCTCCATGTGAGTATCCTCATTCACCCATGTCTACAAATTGAACGATCCTGGTCCAACTTGATCAATCTCAAGTTCATCCTCCATCGTTGTCATGTCTGCAACATCCTTTATCATCACGACTTCCTCTTCCTTGTTAGCGCAATCTACAACTTCATCCTGCTCCATTGTCCAACCAAGTTGAAGTAGTTCATCTTCAACATTCTTTTCCAAGATTTCAAGCTTATCTCAAATCCGGGGATTCTCTTCTTTCATCTGCTTCAACCTATATAAGGTAAGCAAGAGCTTCCCTTTGCATTCTTCCAAACCTGCCATGTCTTGTCGTTCACCTTGGTCCAAGCACAATGCTTCACTCCTGCTAAACTTGTTTTACCATTCACTTGAATCACCCTGATTTTCCACCTGTTACCTGCAAAACCTGAGCTCCCTTTCAAGACTTTAGTCTTCATAGAATGAGATCCTTGATTCAGTTCACCAGCTCTGATACCAACTGTCATGCCCCCAAGCCTATGGTAGTCTTCCAACCATGCTAGGCAAGGTGCGGCACTACCAACCGTTTTCTTTTCACCAGTACTTATGATTGTAGATTACGCGTAATATTCCATAGTTAGTTTTATTTTCATTACCAAGTATTATTCTTTTATCCTTTATACAAGTGAAAGCCCATAACATTCACCTAAACAACATTATACAAGAGAAATGCATAACAGAATAAATGGAGGGGAAACTCCCTGTAATATGAGTCTGCCCGAATCAATATATTATACAATTTTTCCACTTTTACAAAGTATAGGCTAAGTCCTTGGGAAACCCCAAATTTATACTTAGCCAAATTTCCAACTTCAGCAAACTCGATTTCCCATCTTGTTGACACGTCTGCACAGTCGTCGTACGACTCACCAACCCTTTGTTCACCTCATCACACAATCGTGTTATCTTCCCAACTTAGGCGCACCTTGTCGTAACCAAGTCGCCACACATAGGCGCCTCTGCACGAGTCACACCTATGTTCACAATCTCAACACTTCACCGTTTCCACCATTTCATCATGCACAGTGCACCCTCACCTGGCTTCCCGTCCGTACACCCTCATTGTGTCACCCGACTCACCTCCGTGCATGGCGTGCCCTACCCAAGTCACCCGTTCAACACTTCAGTTTGTTCGTTCAGCGGACACCCTACTTGGTCGCCTGTCTTGCATGCCTGCACAGACGCCATCACCCAGTCACCTGTCATGCATGCCTACCAGGACGCCCTCACCGGTCACCCACATGCCTAGCTCGTTAGCAGGCACACCCATCTTGAAGCCCTGCTCGATGCCTTCATTTCACTTGCACACTTACCTTCACTCGATATGGTATACGATCTCCGTGCAACCTCACCCAAGTCCTGGGCGCATCCGGTTACACCTCGACCTGCACCTTGTATCTACGAACTGCGCCTTACTTGAAGGTCGAACTTGCGATGATCAAATGAGCTCCACGCATCCTTTACTTATACGGGTTGCAGGGTGAGTTAGCCTACCCAGCCGACTCATCCTCCATGCTACAATGTACCCCTACTTCATCGCAAACACCCATTGGCTTTGCTCCAAGTCGTAGGTCATCCCCGTCGGTAATTCGCCACGCTCCCACGCATATAAACACTTTGCTCTCCTTCATTCGTGCTCGCATATTACTTGTCTCCACGCACACATCGTATGTTTAAGCTCATTCGTTCAAGCTTCCCAACCACTCATTCGCTGCCGAACGCAGTCACACTTCGGGTGGAACTGTAGGTCTTAACACCATCGGTCATGCTTATCGAGCATACAAGGATAAGTATTTCTTGGAATATAAGTAGCACATTTTACAATCTGAAATAGAAGGACATTGTTAGGACCTCATATTGTCTCTTTCTCACTATACATTTTCTTATAATATCACCTTTTTCAACCTATATTTGAAAGTCCTTGTTAGTGTTTTGACTCAATTATTCCAAAGGTATGCAGTGGTTCTTCTCATCACAATACGTTTAATTATTTAACATATAATCACACTGTCTTCATAGTTAATCTTTGAATTGATTAGTTGTTGAACAATTAAAGAATGATGTGTAGCCTGCGTCGCTGAAATTGCCTGGAGTTGGCAGGACTATTTTTGCAATTGCTAAAATAGCAAGAATGACATGCAAATCTCGAAGCTGAAACAGTTGAGATTTGTGTTCCAAATTTGACAGCAACAGAGGAACCAGATCAATCACCGAGGAAGCTGCTACATTGGATGTTATGTTTGTAATCTAAAGACAATATTATTGTAACAACATTTTGTTGATGGCAAACTGATTTCCCTATTTTTTTATAATGGGTAGAAATAGAGTTTATAATGTAAATCTTTTGTAATAGATGTCTCCTCTTTATAAAGAGGAGACATCTACATTAGAAGTGGGATGAACAGACTGCATGAAAGGCTCAGTTGAAGGGATAGGATTGGAATATTTTCCTTCTGTAACATGACATATTGATGGATGAATAAAACTCTTGTTCTGAACATCCTTTTCTAGTCCTTGTCTCCTGGGGAATCTTGTGGTAAGGACAGGGCCCACCTTCATCACAAGATTCACCATATATTTCTGCAGTGTGTCAAGTGTTATTTTTATTCATACCTTCTTAACAAGTACTTTTTTCTGGATATTGTTTTACTTTTGCTAAAAATCTGTCCCTTTCTTAATCGATTGTTGCATTGGTCAAACTTATTTCATGAGTGTACCAACGGTGATTAAGTTGACAGAGTGAATTGGTGAGCTAGATAAACAGAGCCAGGTGCTAAAGGTTCTCGCTGTGGAGATAGGGTCCTGATTCTCTGTTACATCATAGCCATTTTCCTTTGCAGATTTATTTCTTTTTGTTGAATTATTATTTAAATGAAATTAAGCATTCCTTGATATATATCTGCAATAGAGCATAATTGTTGTAACACAGAGTGGAGATTCAATTGTTAAAGCAAGGTGTTATTTGTTTGTACTACAACTTTTAGTGCTTTTAAAATCGACTACATATAGTACGTAGTTGCCTTTGAAATAATCATACTTCCCTGGGTTGACAGTTTATGTAGCACTTTAACCAACAATTAAAGTGACCAACATTTTGGCGTTGTTGTCGGGGAAGGCGACCGTAGATTTTAAGAGCATTAATGATTTTATTTTATATGTAAAGGATGCATGAGAGGACGCAAGAAAACAAATCCTACAGGTGGCAAGGGAAAAGGCAGAGGAGGAAGGAAAACTTTTATTAATGACATTATCTCGAAAGCTAAAACATCTCAGAGGATAAGCTCTCGGAGGCCACATGTTCAATAGTCTCTCCAAACAAACTATGAAATGGAGGAAGTAGTGGGACCTGAAAGGGCCGAAGAGACAATAGAACAAACTAAGGAGTCAGTGGAAGACATTGAAGAACCAATAAAAGATATTGAAGTTGAGGAACTAGCTCAGAATATTGAAAGCCCAACAGAAAGCGCTGAAGACCAGGCAAGTGTAACAGGGGAACAACCAATGGACAGAAACAATGAAGGACTCTTTGGTGGGGGATGAAGAGAAGGAAGAGGAGGGAATTCTCTCTCCACCTTGGAGTTCCCTATTGAGGACCTTCCCAGAGGGGCAACTCCTATGAAGAACATCCCACTTCCAACCCTACCTAACTTCCATGGTTTATCATCAGAAGACCTTGATGAATTTCTGTTTTGAGTTTGATATATTATGTAGAAGTTATGATTATGTTACTAATCCCCAAAAGTTAAAGTTATTTCTAGCAACATAAAAAAGAAATGTACTAAGATGGTTCATGAGCTTGGGAGGACATGCGATCACAACATGGGAGCAGATGAAGGAGAAGTTTCTGGCCAAATATCAAGACTATTGTTGGACAAGAGAAAGAAAGGAGGAACTATTTAAGATGGTTCAGAAGGCGAATGAAAATCTGGAGGATTTTGTGGAGAGATTACAATATAATTTGCAGATATTTGATCACCCTAATATGGGTAAGGATATTCTTAAGATAATACTGTTGAAAGGGGTACAGGATGACTGTTTAGACATGTTGAATATGCTCGGTAAAGGGGATATATCTAAAGAATCATATGATTATATTGTTAACCTTTTTAATAGATGTTCAAGAGGAGCAGTAAACAGACCAAAAAGTAGGGATAGTACATATTCAAGAGTCCAAAAATCGGCTAGTGGGGGAGCAACAAGAGCCGAAATAGGTAATTTAGTTGAAGAATTTAAGATTAAAATGTTAAGCTTTTTTGCTTCACAAATTGATACCTTGCAGGTTAAAAAGAAGTAGGCAGAGGCAGAAGTTGCCTTGGCCATTTTCTTCCCTAAATGTAGAGAAAAACACCCACTGAGGGAATGCCCACTGGACAAGGTACCAATTTTCACCATTTGCGAGAAGGACAATGAGACTCAACAATACGAGGAATAAAAGAAGCGTTGCAATCAATTGAAGAAGAAGCTGAAGCAGTCTACTTGCTGACATAGAGGAGGTAATGGCAGCCCCAAGGACAAGGTATGAATTCTAATATGCCATTTAATCATTGGAATAATTATCCTTCTTTTCAAGCAAATTACGCACCCTTCAATCAAATACAATACCCAACCTTCAATCAAATACAATACCCACCCTTTAATCAAATGAACTTCCCACCCATGCAACAAAGAAACCCTCCCTTTATGGATCCAACGGTGTGGAATCCCTGGTCTCTACAAGAATCTTATTTTAATCATTGGAACCTTGGCTAGACAGCTCAGCAAATCCAATTTCCAAACCAATTCCCTCAGTATCAACAATCTCTCTCTTTGCCATCAAATGCTCCACCAAATGACCAAACAATGAGACCCCAGCTGCCTCTACAACCGAAACCCAATCCTAATAATAATAATAATAATAATAAAGTTGTACAAGCCATCAATATTCAGAACAACCTATTCTCCCTATGCAATGTAATGACATTCATTTGCGTTCTGGGAGAATAATCGAGCCTATTATTGATGATATTACTTCTTCTGACTCTGATAAAGAAGAGACAGAAAAAGATAAATCATCCAATAAGGGTTCTAAAATAGTTGAGCCACCCTCTAATAAAACTAATGGAACAATAGAGCCACCATTCCCTAAGCGTTTATCTCTCACTAAGACACCTGAGCCACCTACTTTTAACCTTCTAGGGGAATTGCAGAATCTGTATGTTAAAATTCCACTCTTGCAAGAACTTAGAGATGTACCAATTTATGCTAGAACTGTTAGAGACATTTGCATCAAGAAACATGGAATAAAAGCTAAAGATCCCCTTACAGTTCATGTGATGGGTGATCTAGCCACTTTAATGATGGGAAAAACCCCTCCTGTAAAATATGGTGATCCTGGTCATCATAATGTTACAGTACAAGTTGGAAAATATTTTGTTTCCAAAGTTCTGGTAGACTTAGGCAGTGCCATAAACATTATGACCCTTGAAACTACAAAGTTATTACAACTGAAGAGTTTAATTAGAGAGACGCCAACTATCCTAGAGCTAGCTGATCATCCCACCATCACACCAGAAGGGGTTATTGAATACCTAATCATTTCAGTTGAATCTTGGAACTACCCAGCTGACTTTGTTGTGTTACAAACTAAAACAAAGTTGGGGGGGCATCCACTGATTTTGGGGAGACCCTGGCTAGCTACAGTTGATGCCTTCATCAACTGTAGATCAGGCTCAATGACAATTTCTAATGGATGTTAAACTAAGCCGCTCACTCTCTATCCTCATGGTACACCCATGATTAACAATGATAATCTCGTATGGTTAGACTATGATGATGAGGATACTCAACCCATTTTGACTAATTGACAAGCCTTAACTTTTAAAGACACCACTGAGGATGAATTAATTAGTAACATTATTTTTGAACCCTCCTCAGTTACCTCTGGAACATATGACCAATTAACTGCAATTTTGGAACCTGAATCACAGCAAAACCTTAAATCTAAAAATTTATCTCAAACATCAACTGATATCTCCTCTAAGAGTATAACAGTAGAAATTGAGCCTGGAAAAACATTGAATATAAACCCTAACTTCACAAATGCTGAAACACAACAGTTAATGAAGTTACTTCATTAAAATAAGGAATCATTCGCATGGGACTACATAGATATGAAATGGATCTCTCCTAAATTATGTACTCATCATATCTATATCAAGGAGGGGTCTTGACCAGTCTATCAACCCCAGCGACGAATGAACCCCAATCTAAGGGGAATTGTTAACGCAGAACTTAAAAAATTGCTTAATGCAGGGTTCATATACCCTATATCTGACAATGAATGGGTCTGTCCATTAGTAATAGTACCTAAGGAAAACGGGAAATGGAGAGTGTGTGTGCATTATAGAGCTCTAAACAAAGCTACTCAAAAAGATCATTCCCCCTTACCATTTATTGATCAGGTGCTAGAAAGTTTGTAAGGAAAGAGATTATTTTCCTTTTTAGATGGTTTTAGTGGATATAACCAGATCAAAATTGCACCCCAAGACCAATATAAGATCACTTTTACTAGTCCATGCGGAACTTTTACCTATAGAGTTCTTCCATTTGGACTATGTAATGCTCCAGCAACAATTCAACGAGCGGTGATAGGAATTGTTTCTGATATGCTTAATGACTCCTTGGAGATATTTATGGACGACTTTACTCCTTATGGTGTGAATTTCGAAGATGCATTACAAAACCTTGAGAAAGTGCTTAAACGTTGTATAGAAGCCCATCTTGCCTTAAGTACTAAAAAATTTCATATGATGATGAATGAAGGAATTGTATTGGGACACTTCATTTCATTCCTAGATATCCAAGTTGATACATCTAAAGTGTAGGTAATTCAGACTCTTCCTATCCCCAAAAAACAAATTGATGTAAGAATTTTTCTAGGACATGCGAGATATTACAGAAGGTTCATCAAATTTGTTTCTAAAATAGCTTCTCCTTTGTTTGTGTTACTGACGAAAAAAGTTGAATTCAAGTGGACTGATGATTGCCAAAAAGCATTTGATGAACTTAAGTATCAGTTGTCTACAACTCCTACTTTAAGAGGACCTGATTGGGCACTGCCCTTTCATATATCCTTTGATGCTTTAGATACAGCAATTGGAGCTGTCTTGGGTCAAGAAGAAAACGATCTTCCTTATGCTATTTATTTTATTAGTAAGAATATGACCCCTGTTGAACTTAATTACACAGTTACCGAAGAGGAATTTTTAGTAGTCATTTATGCTATTAATAAGTTTCAACATTATATTACTGGTTACCCTACTTTTGTTCATACTGATCACTCAGACATTAAGTATTTAATGAATAAGTTTGTTACAAATGCCTAAATTACTAGATGGTTATTATTAATACAACAATTTGATATTACAATCGTAGATCAACTAGGTTAAGAAAATGTAGTTGCTGACTTCCTTTCTCGGATAAAAATTGATGATAATACTCCAGTGGATGATTCCTTTCCTGATGAATATTTATTTGCAGTATCTGTCCACTCACCTTGGTATGTAGACATTGCCAATTATTTAGTTGCAGGGAATCTACCATCACACCTGTCACACAGAGAAAAAAACAAAAATCAGTCAACAAAGTATTCGGTACAGCTCGATAAGTGGGTGTCTTTTTCACACTGGATTGGACCAGGAAATTCGGAGATGCATTAGAGAAGATGAGGTTTATGATATATTGAAGGCTTATCATGATGGACCTTGTGGAGGGCATTTTGCTGATAAGAGAACAACACATAAAGTTCTCAGAATGGGTTACTATTGGCCCACACTTTTCAAGGATGCAAAGAAATATGTCAGGGCTTGTGATAGCTATTAGAGAATGGGCCAACCTAATCATAGATATGAAATGCCACTGAACCCCCAGGTAATACTTGAACACTTTGAAACAGGGGCTCTAGATTTTATAGGACCCATCAACCCTCCATCCAATCAAAGAGTTTACATATTGGTTTGCACATATTATATGAATAAATTGGTGGAAGCTAAGGCAATCATTAGAGCTAATGAAGAATCTGTTTTAACTTTTCTATTTGAAGAGATCTTTGTTAGGTTTTAGTGCCCAGAGAACTAGTCACAGATGGAGGACCTCCTTTCAACTCCCATGGCTTTAAAAATACACTTCAGAAATATCATATTAATCATAAAATTACTACACCTTATCACCCCCAAGGCAATGGGTAAGTGGAAAGTACAAATAAAACCATAGAATCCATTTTAACAAAAACAATAAAGGAGAATAGAAGGGACTAGTTTCAAAGGTTTCGTGAAGCATTATGGGCTTACACAACTACCTAGAGGAATACTGCAGGTTTTTCACCTTATGAATTAGTTTACGGTAAAAGTGTTGTTTTTCCTGTGGAATTTGAAATTAAAACCTTAAGAACTTCTTTACCTGTTAACCTTGACTTGACTGATGCACAGACAGCTAGGTTGCAGGAGCTTCAGGAATTGGATGAAAAGAGGTTGGATGACATCCATCAAACAACTATGATACAAAAACAAAGAACCAGGTGGCATGATAAAACCATTAAGAACAAGCAGTTCCAAAAAGGTAATTGGGCTCTATTGTATGACTCCCGTTTTGAAAATTTTCAAGGAAAATTAAGAACAAGGTGGTTGGGACCTTATGAAGTAGAAACTATTTTTCCCAATGGAACAGTCAGACTCCTCACAATTGATGATTCTGGAACACCATTATTAGTGAATGGGTATCATCCATTTGTACCAGCAGCCTATTTCTAGTTGTGAAGAAGAGCTTCGGCGTAAATCACATGAAAGAGACCTTTGTCGACGCGTTTCGAACCAACTAGTGTGGTTCATCATCAGGACAAGTTGAAGAAACAGATCTGGCATAGCCTATTTCTAAAGAGGATTTCATGGCCACTTGCATGGCACATACACATTATGTCTTTTTGGGGGAGTCTGCTACCCCTCATTGCACCTAGTTTTTCTGTTACATATTTCTATTAGATTAGATTTATTAACTAATAATCCCTCTCAAGGATTGCCATGTTACAATTTATTATTTTGCAGATTATAGATTTGGAGGCTCGATGAAAAGAAAAATTCCATTGCAACAACGATCAGGTTTCGACTTGGAAAAAATTGCCATTTCACTTCAAGTCATAATCCATTCCCTCACACTACCCTTCAACAACATTTTCCTATTTTTCCTGAAACACCATTTTTCCCGTTGTTGAAACACCATTATTCCTGTTACTGAAACACCAACTTTTCCCCATTTTCTTCGTTGTTGAAACACCAATCTCTCCATTGATGAAACACCAATATTTCCCATCTTTTCCCTAAGAAGCATCAATTTTCCTTTTTTTCCCAAGATTGAGGCATCAATTTCTCTAAAAAACGACCAATACATATCACTTTTCATTGAGAGAATCAGCCATTCATCCTGATAATTGTATTCCTTCACCATTACCTCCTGTGAATAGAGAAAGCCTTTCATATAAATACTCTCATATCTTACAACCCCTTCTCGTAACGATTGGTGATCTATTAATGGCGAGATTATATTTTCCGCACAACAATCGAAGGTAAAATGTGAGGTATGCATGTTTATGTGTAAATATTAAACTGTAGTTAATGAGAAGATTCCGATATGATTACCGAAATCGTCGTACATTCAAACTTATCATTGTAGCCGCAGTTGGGGGGGAATACCAAAATATTGCAATCATTCCATGCTATGCCAATCACCTTCATTTTTTATCATGACCGTGTCTCATCACCCCATCTCTGTCTTATTATGTCATAACCTCATTTGCAATATCTTACTCTGTTTCGGCTGCGGTAACTCGACTTTGTACTGTGGATTTTACTGAACCAGTAACTATGGGAGGTAACAATATTCGACATCAACCTGGCTCAATGACTCTATTGGAACTACACCGGGAAGCATATCAATTTTTTCTACAAGAAGGTTGGGTGTAATGCGTGGACAGTCCAGTGGGCATTAATGCATGGGCGGTTCAGTGGGCTATCGAAGGATAAAATTGCAGAGCCAACATAAGGAGCAGACGAAGTCCCAGGTGAGTTGGCCTCCATGAATTGAATATGATGAAGAGAACTAGCACTTCCAAGATGCAGGCAGTGGCAAAAACAATGGCAATGAGGGCAGTGGCAGGGAGGATGGGTCTCCGCTTCAGCTGAGGGAGGCGAAGACCCTCCACGGCTAGAGCCGCGATGGCTCAGCATCCTCTAGTGTTCCCTAACCATATGGATAGGGTAGTTCTGAGCATAAACAACCTGAACCAACAGGCATGGGAAGGAATAAAACAGACCAGGTCCTGAATTAGCCAGCACCAGCAGCTGAACGAGGACCCCAGACCCTGGCCAGGTGTGGAGAGTTATGCCAGGGCTACCTCTGTTTATAGAGCTCCATGCTCTCCCTCGGAGGTTGCCCGCCACTAAAGGGGCCATCAATTCTGTATCAGAGCCTATCTCTGCAGTGCAGTCAGATGAAGTCGGGGCGTTAATGCGCCCAGTCTGCCGTCCCATAGCTGTTAAATCCACCTTCCGAGGATGTCCTGCGCCACCGCCTTCCAGGTCGCCTCTGGGCATGGTTGGCATGTGGCTGCCGTGAGACCCCCATCCCATCAATTTATTCTGGCTGGTTGGCACCCGCATCCGGGGATTTTTTCCTCGATTAATTAGGCATATAATTTTTATTTTCTTTTTTCCCTAATTGTATGCTTGATTGCTAGTGTTGGAATTTAGTGTTTTTGTTTAATTTTAGATTCAAGTTTTGAAAGTTAAATATTCCATATTAACAAAAATGGTTTGCAATGTTATTAAAAGATCAAGCTAGCCAATCCACATGCAAGAATAAAACACTACGCACTAAATGAGAGAAGTACACACACCCACATGCAAGAATATCATCCTAGCAAAATTAAACAAGATGCAACTAAAAATAACTATGTTATTCATTAACTTCTACTTTAGATAAAACACTACTTATTTTAGAATTCTTTTAAGAATATTTAACAATAACAACTTATGGAAATCCCCAAAAAAAAATTTACTCATAACTCTTTTTTTCATACTTATATTGCTAATGCTACAACTTTTCTATAATATATATCATATTGCATTTTGATAATAAATGAAAACTCCATCTAATATGTTTCAATATATCATTAACAATATATAAAAATAAATTTCAATGTTTTAATTCCTAACCTAAATGTCTTTATGATGATTAAAAGAGCTCACAATTCATGTTTTTTTGAGGTATGAGTTGTATTGAATATTTAATTTGCCCATGATAATTAATGTTTGATTTATCTAAAACTAAAATTCATTTATCAAAATTTAAGAATGATAAAGAGAATATTTCTAATTTTATATATTTTTATTTATTTTATTTGAAAAACAAAATAAAATATTCCAAAATCACCATAATTTTAATGAGTTTAAATATTAAAATTATAAACGAAAAGTGTTTCTTATTAATAACTTACAAATTCAAATTTAAGATAGAAGAATAGAATTAATATATCTTTATAGATTTTAGTATTAAAAATATTTTTTTTAATTAAAATATATTTGTTTCCATAAAAAAAAATAAACAATTTATAATAAAAAAAATTACCAAATGAAAAATATCTAATATAATAAAACAAACACTTTAATAAATATGAATTCAAATGTAACATACCTAGCTTTATATATCAGTTTATTTTTTATTCCTGGTATAATTAATGACATTCTTTCTACTTGGTCTGCAATAAATAGGGATGTGCTTTGTTATATTAATTTTCTTTTTATGGTTTCTCTTTATAAAAATAATGGCATTTGTCTATTTGGTTTTGGATATAAGATTGGGTGCTTTGTTAAGATACTCCTTCATGTAAAGTCATTAGTTTAATTAGGGTGATATATTAACATAATGAAAATATAACCAAATCACGAGGCTTGGAAGAACAGCAGCGACGAGCCATATTTCCCATGCTATCGGGCCATTAATGAACGACGGGTGTATATGCCTACGGTTCAATTTGGGCCTTAGAAAAATCGAATGGTGGGCATATACACCCGTTGTTCATTAATGGCCCAATAGCACGGGATTCTAGGCGAGCCATATTTCCCATACTATCGGGCCATTAATGAATGGTGGGTGTATATGCCTACGGTTCGATTTCGTCCTTAGCAAAATTGAATGGTGGGCATATACACCCGCCATTCATTAATGACCCGATAGCATGGGATTTATTGGTCCCAAACAACAGCAACAACACCATTTTATCTGTAAACTTGTTTCTTAAATATGGCCTGGCCTAAATTCATTAAGGATTTGAAAGTACATCTCGGTATGATTAAAGTAGTAGTCAACAACAACAACCTCCTGAACTTAACAACCTCCTGAACTTGTTTCTTAAATATGGACTGAGTTCATTATGAACTTGAGAACATCTCAATATAATTAAAATATTATTCATTTTCTACTGGCATGCACTAATAAGTTTACTCCTTTGACTAGTAAGCTAGATGATGTTATCGCTGTCATTTTTAAATTATAAAGACTCCTTGCTCTCTTTACTGACCCTTCCATCTTCCACAATTATATATGACATTTTATCCAAGGGTTTTAGTTTACTTATATATTTCCAAGGTGACCTAGGAAACGACTTGTGCATAAACGTAACCATAGCGTTAAAGCCAGGCTGATAAGGTTATTGATCTCTATATATATTTCCTACAGCTATTAAAACCTATTTCCTACAGCTATTAAAAGAAAGGTTTTTGAAACCTAATGTTTTGTATTAGCTGTTTCCAAAATTTTAACTTATACGCACGAATGGTAATAAGCGTTACGTTTCCCTTTATAAGAACCACTATATCTAGGGTGCCGCTCCCATATATCTATTTATGCCATAAGGCGTTTCCCTCTGAACTCAATTTTCCTTTGAGGTTACGTGTCCATTTGTGAGCGCTTTATTTTGTTGTTAGACGATTAAAATTGTTTGAGCCATCGGATTCACAGAAGACGATTCAACTACCGGGACTCTGTATTGTCGATCAAAGCGTCAGCTTCGCCACAACATCAACTTCTTCCATTCGCAGCACTTGCTCGAATGTATCAGTCCCAATATTTCTCTCGTCTGTGTTTCACTGCGAACGCAGAGGTTTCCGATTCAATTCTCTACGATGTCAATCCTTGCAATCCACGGCTGTTTCGAAGGACCTCTCGACGCAGGCAGGGAACGGATTCCTAGAGCCGAATGCTGGTACGTTGGGCTTAAAGTTATGATATTAATTACAACATTGCAGGTTTAGATGATTGTTTTCAATGCTAATATGCGCTGCCAGGATTGTCGCAACAAAGTCTGCAAAGTTCTCTCCAAAATTGACGGTGTGTGAAGTGTTCATGAAATGAATATCTCAATTTTGTTATTTTAATTGAGGAAGTTTTATTAATGGGCTATCTCAATTTCTTTACTGTAATTCAAGTGGTCTGAATTAGGTAGAATACTTATTCTTTTCAAATTTATTGGATTGTATAAATAAGTCTAAATAAACTAGAATCACAAAATTTTCTCATCTATATATTACAATTTCCCAAGAAAATTATGTTTGCTAAGTTTTTATTTTGCTTAAGTGTGTTTACGGCGTGATGATGGGCAGATTTGCAGGAGTATGTTGTGGATGTGAGGCAGAAGAAGGTAACTGTGAAAGGTTGTGTTGATCCCAACAAGAATATGCATAGAAATACAATAACGGCCAATGGCAAGAAAAAAAAGGCCATCGAAGTTGAGAGATTTGGAGACGAAGGAGCGTCTACTCACTTACAGAAGCGGTACGTAGGCTTGCTGAAGAAAGTGACTGGTACTTTCGTCCAATGGGTGTCATGTTTTTGTTGTGCATCGTCCTAGTGGCTTCTGCCTCTACTGTAGGTCTGTGCATACGTTTTTCTCTGTACAAACTCATTCGTTGGGTTATGGAATTTAGAGTTGTTTTTATATGTAATTGCCAAAGGTTGAGGATCATAGCAAAGGATTAATCTTAACATTTTGGATGATCATCATTGTGCTTGCAAATAATTATTTCTAATTCATTCACTACGTTAGGGCTGGTATTATCAGGAAAACATGTTGATATTAGGCAGTATTCTTATGGCCTCTGTAACTACGTGTTATTGATAATTTCATTAATTTTAATTGTATTTTTTAAATAGCTTATGATTATGGTGAAATATTGATTTTAACATTAGGAATGATCATCATCATGGTCCTGGTAAAGTAGAGGTATTATTTATTTATGAGTTTATTCATTAATTTATAGTCATTTTAAAGTGTTTATTACGCAAGCGTTTCCTTTGAGGTTACGTGTCCATTTGTGAGCGCTTGATTTTATTGTTAGACAATTAAAATTGTTTGAGCCATCGGATTCATAGAAGACGGTTCAACTATTGGGACTCTGTATTGTCGATCAAAGCGTCGGCTTCGCCACAACATCAACTGCTTCCATTCCCAGCACTTGCTCGAATGTATCGGTCCCAATCTTGCAGAGGTTTCAGATTCAATTCTCTGCGATGTCAATCCTTGCAATCTACGGCTGTTTCGAAGGACCTCTCTACGCACACAGGGAACGGATTCCTAGAGTGTTGTTGAGTGCAATGTGATTCGTCTCGATTTAGTTGAGTTCTTCCAAGCAGCAAAGCGAGACAATATCGATTTCTTCTCCCCATGGATTTACAGAATCCACCCATCAAACAGGAATGGAGCATTCAGAGAGATATACTTGTGTTATATCCCGTGATTCAAATGTGAGCACAAACAACCCGCATACTCATTGCCGTATAGAGTGTGAAATTGTGAAATACCCTGTTCAAAAGCAAGATGAACATGAAATATGGGATGTGGCATCGCCAGTTCAGAGCTATTCAAATGTTCCAGCGTTTCCTGTTGCCCATTTTCTCAGGGCTTGCTATCTTTGCAAACGGAAATTTAACCATGGAAAGGACATCTACATGTACAGGTCTGTTATAATGATCACACGATTGCTTTAAACCTCTAAGAATCGAATGAATTGGTTAAAATTTCCCATTCTTAACAGTTAGTCACATTCTGTGTTTGCTGATTATTGCAGGGGTGACACAGCATTCAGTTTTTACATTGTATCCATTTCTTGAGTGTACATGGTGTACAATCTGGACCTTTGTGCTTTTCTTGGTTGAGGCGTGGTGTCCCCTTTGTATGTTAATGAAGAGAAAAATCTAAGGGATTGGTGGTGTTGAAAAGAATACTGAGAGGGGGGGTGAATCAGTATTATCAGGATAATTATTCTTTTTCAAAAACAACTGATATACGCTACTTCAA